>JAJOON010026957.1:0-29023 GCA_029582645.1 Solanum megistacrolobum
CCCCCCCCCCCCCCCCCCCCCCCCCCCCCCCCCCCCCCCCCCCCCCCCCCCCCCCCCCCCCCCCCCCCCCCCCCCCCCCCCCCCCCCCCCCCCCCCCCCCCCCCCATCATCATACCAAACACACCCCTAAAGAAAAAGAATACTTTAAAAAGGACATGCTTCAAGTTAAAAATTGAGATAATTGTGAAGAAAAATGACTTCCGCCCAAAAAATGAAAGAAGAGATCATTTTTTTTGCCCAACATTTTCTCTAGTCACACATAAAATGTAACTTATTTTTAAAAAAACTTCTTCTTTTGTGCCAAACACACTTTTAAATAAAAGAAAAAAAAACTTTAAAGAAGATCATGTTTCAAATAAACAAGGATAAAGGGATGAATTTGACCTCCTTCAAAATTTTATTTTCAATTAAAGCCGCCTTGAGGTGACGGGAAATTTGACATAGATCCTTTTAATATGTTATAAATTAAAATACAAAAGGTCGTAAATATATAAAGAAGGGAACATAAAACCGAACCTCCTTTGAAGTCATGCCTAGTAGGACATGTTGCACCCATTGCAAAATTGTGTCTCTCGGACATCCTTTGAAGTGTAACTATCCATCTTTTAGCTCCATATGTTTGACGATCACACAACAAGTCTCTAAAGATATGATTAACCTGCTTTTTTTCATCTACTTGAACATGTTCCACCCAAGTAACCTACCAGAGATGAAAATAATCAAGAAAACAAAATAAAAATAATGACCTCATTGGCAAATAATTAGGAATGTATGTTGGAAATTCATATTTTTTTAGTAGTGGATGCTATGAGGTAAAGATTGTTTAGATTTGAACATCTAAAGTATGAATAACATAATATGGGACGGGGTTCAACATTGTAAAGTTAAGTATAATAGTGATAGGTCTGACAAATTGATAGCATGTTAAAAAGATGGTTATATTGAATCTTAACTTAGTCTCAAAATATGACTTATAAGGTTGTTGGTTGGATTGTCCAAGGGCATACATTGAGACAAAAGGATCATTTTCTAAGCCTATATAGGGACACTTAAATAACCCCCCACGCACGTTCAAGGTTGAAAGTTTGAAGCCTGAATAATATAACATGAGGATCTAAAATTGGATAAAGCTAGAATAAAGATAGGTGTGATTCTTATACCATGTTAAGAATAATAGATATCATGAGATATGCATTGGTACGAGTAAATTTTTAATAGTAATATATATGTTACACGTTCGAGTTGTGGAAATAACCTCTTACAGAAATGTAGGGTAAGACTGTATATAATAGACCATTGTAATCTGGCCCTCGTGTATAGAGAGAACTTAGTGCATGGGGTTATCTTTTTATATAAATAGTGACATATATAGAGGAAATGATTCGTACCATACTTTGGCCGTTGCCCATATCTTGAATCGCACATCCAGAAGGAAACTTCCAAGAATAAGAAGGTACGCCACTTTGAATCTCATTGAATAAATCATATGAAACATCTACCATAATCCATGTTGTTGGATCAATTTGTCTACAATAACGTATGAAGAAAAAATCTCTAGCTTCCACTAAAGGAGATAAAACATGCAACTTTTCATACATCTGTTTTCAAGAACCAAGAAAAAATTAGATCATTTTTATGAAGTAATTTTAATATTTATTTAATTCCTAGGAAAACAAATTTAAAAGATGGATCAATATTTTACCAATTGTATAGAGCCTCCCAAAGTTCCAGAATCAAGAACTTCAATAGTCCTAGCTTTTGTGACTATAGTAGGAAACAAGTTCATCCATTTGACCTGCATATACAAGTCAATCATTTTAAATATATGATTAATGATTAAACAATAGCAATAATAACTACATTTCAAAATAAATACTCATTGTCCATGTTCTTAGCTCAATTTCAAACTCATCTTTATTCTACTAAGTACATGAGAGATATACATATATAATAGGAAGTAAGCCTTATATCCTAATATTGACATGTTTTGAAATCATACATCAACGTAGATCTAAAGCAGATAATATCACTTGTGAACTAAATAGTTATAACATGAAAGCGTTCAAAAAACTTACTGGATCAAGAAAACTATGAATCAACTCAATTGCAGTCATTGACACAACTCCACAATCCTTTGATGATTCAATTCGAGCAGTTGCTGATTTGTAAGGTCGATTCAAATTTGGAAATATTCTTTCATAACTCTCACGATGAATAAAACATCCCCCATCACTTGATGAATTTACCCAAATTGGATCATTCATTTGCAAAAGTTCAAACATTTCATTCATAGAAGCAACAACAATCTCAAACATATCTGTTTTTTGCCTATTATCATGATGAAACTCATAATGTTCTTGTCGTGATGGAGACATTATTGGGATATTATTAATATTTATTGAATGTGCTAGACCATTATTATTATTATTATGATTATTTTCTTGAGGAGGATATCCAATAGGAGAGCTACATATTTGACTCAATAAACTTTCATCAGATGAATTTGATGAAGTTTGAAGAGTTGATTTTGGTGGTGCCAAATTTGAACCCATCACAAAAGACCTTCCAAGAACACTTGAGAGGAAATTTGATATTTTTTCATGCTGCAAAAGAAAACTGTTAAAGTTAATTTACTTACAATAATAGGTAATTATTTATAATAAAAATGAGAACCTAAAAAGATTAGAGTAAATAACTTGCTATTAGTGTATATAACTTAAATCCTTTTCATTCAATTAATTGACGGTGAGATCAATATGATCTCTTGTCAAGGGTAGGTGCAAATCATAAGCAAGGGGGGCAAAAATGAATTCAAAATTTATACTAGATGAGTTAGGCCTTTTTAGGTATTTAACATTTTTGGGGAAAATCTTCACCTAGTATTCAGTAGCCACATTAGGGCCTCCACAAATTCAGATTAGCATCATGTAAATTCCGTTAAAAGGAGAAACACTTCCTATCAGAATTTTTTTTCGTACCAAAGCTCAAACCTAAGACCCTTGGTTAAGGGTTATGGAACCTTATTCAAACCATCACAATTCTTGGTAGTATGCATCTAACGCTTAATTTGTTGTATTTATAAAATTATGGATTCAAATATAATATTTACTTATATTTTAGTAATTTTTTTACATATATCTATGCTCTACGTAAAAAATACAAGATTCAAATGAACCTGGTACGTACTTATGAGATGCTTGCATTCACCTCAATATATATCTTCGAGGTGAAATATAGACTTATACAATAAAATCCGACTAAAAGCTCAACAAATATGTTATATATGACCCCTTTCATTTCAAAGTACAACGTGAGTTATGTGCTAAATAACTTAAAGACCGAATTAATCATCAATTTCAAAATATGAATCTGTTGTGTCTTTTGTTATATATAATTAATTATTTTCATGAAAAATAAATAAATTAACAACAAAAATAAAATAAAGTAAAATGAACCGGATAAATAAAGGTTTACCTGTTCTCTCAACCTTTGATTTTCCATTTTCATATTTTCTAAATTACGTGCCCTTGCTTCTTTTCCAATGGGTGGTCCATCACATTTTGGGCACATAATATTCTTCATTGACTCTTTCATTGCCATATTCTCACAAAGAAATCTTTCATTTTCTGTTCGAAGAGTATTGTTGTCGGATCTCTCATTTTGTGTCTGATGAAATATAACAAAAATTAATAATATATGTATATATAGATAAACAAAATCATATATTATGAGTTAGTTAAATGTAGAAAGAGAATGAATATATAGTTCCTTAAAAAATAGCATTTTTCATCCCTAAAATATAGGTATATAATTATTTTGGTCCTTGTGAGATTTGACGAATCACATTTAAATTTCAATCAATCGAAATGTGTGTTTCTAGTACTTTTATATATGATGTATGTAGTATGAACTACTTTTAAAACTATATGACCATCAAATATAAAGTAATAATAAAAACTTAATATAACACATAGGTAATTAAGTAATTGTACAATTAATCATTATGTTAAATTTGTGAATATTCACAAATAAAGGGATCAAAAGTGCACATTTAAATTAATTGAAGATTTATGTACTTAGCTAGATATTACTGGTATCAAAATTAGAATTTTATAGTAATTGAAGAACCAAAAATGTTATTAAGTAACAACAAATCCAATGTAATCCCACAAAGTAGAGTTTGGGGAGGGTACAATGTACACCGACCTGACAATTACCTTAGAGGTAGAGTGGTTATTTCCAATAGACCCTCGACTCAAGAAAAATCATCCAAAGTAGAATAGGAAAAAATAACGTAAATGAAGACAATCATGACAAAATACTATGGACAACCTGACAAATCATCCTAAGCAATAATCATAACAAGATACATGATAACAAAGTGTAAAAAAAAACCACAAATAATAACCAAACTAAAACGACAAAGAAACTACAAGAGTAATACTAGTATACTACTAATAGTAAAGCAGAATAGACGATCAACAAACTATCCATTTCATCTACCGTACACCTATACGATGTATGATGTCATCATCATTCTCCCATTTCCTTGGATAATAGAACCAAGATATCTGAGACTTCCTCTCTTCTAAATGACCTGTGAATCAAAACTTACTTTCACACTAGCCTCAGACGTTACATTAGGTCAGAGAACTTCCTTAGCAGCTTGATACCCCTAATGAAATTAATTGTACATAGAGGGGAAAAACAAAAATGAAAGTGGAAGTAAATAACTTAATTAATAATAAGAAATTGTCGTATTTATTTCCACATTCTATCAACTTAACCAAATTTAGAGAAATAATTTTGGGGTCTAACGCAAGAGATTCACTAGCCTGGCCATTTAACCGCTCCTACTTTTAATTAGCCATTTTTTCTAGATTTTTGCACAATTTATTGCAAAAGAAACAAAACAAAACAAATACTAACTTGCCGTTGCATAACAACAACAACAACAACAATAATAATAAGCCATAATTAAGTATATCTGAATTTATAGAAAAAGAACTAATTAATTAAAATTACCTTTGTTTGAGTCCTTTTGTTTTGAAACCAAAACTTGATCTGCTTTGGGTCAAGCCCGGCTTCCATACCCAATTGGTTTCGTTGGTTCTCATCTGGATGCGGACATTCTTTGAAAAATCTTCATTCAAAATTAAAAAAAATATATATATTATTGTTCATTTTAAAAAAAAAAAAACAAAAACCCCTAAAAATGCAAAGAACAAAAAAGACTTTATGTGTTGGAACTAAAGCCTCCTTGGTAAGGAACCTTTTACCCCTAAAATAGGACTTAATTCTCCACTTGAATTTAGATTAGTCGGGTCCTAGATCATGTGCCATATACTCACCAAAGATTGAGCGGCAGTAAGTATCCATTTATCCTAATTAGAGGTCTCGTGTTCAGTCCTATGGCTGGAGTTGTCATCTTTGGTAGAGAGTGATTTATCCCCCAAAGTGAGACTTTCTGATACAAATATGAACTAAACGAGTCCTAAAGTAGACTTTACAACACACATCAAGATTAGACGGGTTCTAAAGTGAATTTTTTCGATGCGATCTGGATTAGTTGGGTCCTAAAGTGAATTTTTTTTTATGTAAATCTGAATTAATCAAGCCTCAAAAGAGGTATCTAACACCATGAGAAAGAGATTGTTTGTTTTTTTGGTACAAAAATGAGAAAGACATTAAAATTAAGGAAATTCATCCCCTTATGCTAAAGTTATTAATGAATAATCAAGAACAGACTGATTCATTTATAAAAATGTATCTACATGATAGATGAATCATCCAAATAAATTATATTTGAATCATTTTAGTAATTCAATAAAAAAAATTGAATAGCAAAATCAAAAGTACAGATCTTTCACTAAATATCAATGGATATATAAAGAACAAAAGAAAAAAGAAATTCAGGAAATCAATAAAAATTAAACATAAATTAATGCACAAATAACACATAGAAAATAAATTACTATATCGCTAATGAATTTTAATTTTATCATTCATGCATTTTATGAAAAAAAAACATCATCTCTTTGAACAAACAAACAAAAATTGAACATATATGAAGGATTAAATTCTTTTTTTAAAAAAAATTGTTCTTACGCTTCAAGTCTTTGAATTTGTTCCATAGTGTGTCTGTGACACTGTCTTTGCTTTTTTGATTTCTTTTGAGAATTCGATGATTCTCCAACGTGTTCTTCCCCCGAATCTGTCATTTTTCTTTGCTAATTTTTTATTAAAACAAATAACAAAAGAAACACAAAAAATCAAATGTTAAACTATTTGATTTATTATTTACACAAACAATTTATATAAGAAACAACTAAAATAAAACAAAGAGAAAATAAATATATAAGAGAGATTTTTACACACCTTTTGATTGCTGAATAGAGATAGAGAGAAAGAAATGTAAGTGGTCTATTTATATAGTAGAAAACACATTGACTTAACATGTGACTGACACATAGAATCTGAATTGTAAAAAATTAGGGGGGAATTCTAAAGAATACAAAGTGTGAACACAAGATAAGAATTGTAATGTGTTTTGTTTTTCTCTCACAAAATATTTGGTTTGAGATTAGTATATATGGTTTGTTATTTATATATAGTTTATTTAAATTGCACCATAAGTTGTATTTCATAAATAGAAATATAATTATGACTTTTTTCCATCAAAATCACATAATTATCTTTTCTAATAATAAAATCACAATTTTTAATCATTTTTTAATATTTAATCTAATCAGTACAAAACTCAACTAAAAGAGGATAGACTTGACTCGACCCCAAAAGAATTAAAGAAAAAGGACATGATATATGTCTCAACTTTGCGATTTAGAATTAATACATATTCGTTACAAAAGTGACTCACATATACTCCTATTAAATGACTCATTATACACTTTTTGTCTAACGAAAGAGAAAAATTAATTATGATTTATATGTTATTTAATTATTTTTTCACTGTTTATGTTATCGTTGTTGTTGTATATTTATTTGATTTTTTATTTTAAAAAATAAAATCTATGTAGGTATAGTTGATCCTTTTGGAAAGTTAAGAAGTATTTTTAATTCTTCTCACACATGAGTTTTTTTTTTCCTTTTTTTTCTTTTCCCTTCTTTAATTCAATAAATAATTTGGATTTATTATCTTAATGATTAAATTTATTTTTTTACCCATCTTCTTGAAAAATTATTATAGATTCCCTATTTTTCACTGATACGAAAAAAATAACTTACAATGTAATCGCAAAAACAACAGTCTTAAATTTTTTCTCATTTTTCTCCTTTATTCATTCACACTTCTTACTTTTTATTTATCATATTATCACACTAAAATTGAAAGGAAAAAGGGTTTGATATATCCCTCAACTTTGCGATTTAGAGCTGACATACCCTTCGTTATAAAAGTGACTCACATATATCCTTACAATTACACAAATGACCAGATATACACTTTTTGTCTAACGAAAGTGAAAAAATAATTTTGAAAATAAAATTCATGTAGATATATTTGACAGTTTTGCAAAGTTAAAGGGTATATTTAATTCTTTTCACATATGAAAATTATTTTTGCCATCTTTATTTAAACGGATATTTTGGGTTTATTTTCTTGATAATCAAATTTTATTTTGTCACTCATCTTGTAAAATTTATCTTAGATGCCCCTTTTTTTTGCAGACACAAAAACTAATTTACAATATAACTGCAAAATGGTCTTCAATTTTATTTTTTTTTTCTTTTTCCATCCACCCTTCTTTCTTTTTATTTCTCATAATTTCACACTAAAATTGAAATAAGAAGTGAATAAAAATAAGAAACTCAAATAATTATAGATAAATAAATTTTTAAAGGAGCTATTTAAAACACAAATTAACATTTTTGGTAATTTCATTAAGAAGTTCTTTATAGGAAAAGAATTCAATAGTTTCCCTTAATTTTTTTTAGCTAATATGGTAATTGATTTCTTCACTTTTTTTATTTGGCTCTCAATACATAGAATCAACAAATATGGTTAGTTCCTAAATATTTCATATTTGAATATTGGGAAAAAGGACAAATTTGTCTTCGATTATTAATTTTGTTTTAAAAAAATCTACTTTAGTCAAACTTTTGGTCGAATATTATTATTGTCATTAAAAATATCTTTTTCATTTTTTCTTCTTGATATATAACGGATCCTCCAACCTTAGGGTAGTGGTAAACCATAGTCAACCTTAAGTGCTCTAGCGTTTCCTACTTAAACTATTATTAATTATTTATTGAAATACAGGTTAATTATTAATTATTTATTTTTTTCTACCGGAACGATAATGGTATTTCATTTGGGAAAAGAAATAATTGATAATTGCGGGATGTTTTGATAAATAGTTGGTAATAATTTAAATTTAAAAAAGTGAAAATCTGATAGTTTAAGTAGAAAATTCGCAAAATGTATTTTTAATTATTAATTCTAATATTTTTTTTTTGTAGTTTCAAAACATGTAAATTTTATTGCAAAAAGTTGAAGACTCATTGTCCGAATTCACATTGAACATTAGTTAACAAATTAAAACAAGGCATAATACATAAACATACACTCAAATTTAACTTTGACTCACAAGTAAACACTCCAATTTTGACGCACCTCAGTTTATAGTCTCAATTAACATTAAACACTCTAACTCGTCCCTAGTATGTCTCGTAAGCACTCAAATCTGACATGACACATAAATGTTTGAAAGGTCTAGATAATCATTTCACAATTTAAAATATTTAACTCATACAATAAAATAAATCAAGGTGTCTAGATGTGCATACTCAAAATTAAAATATCTGCTCCATGGAATTTCCAAGAATGTTGTTGTCAAAAATGAGTATCACATGTGAAAGTTGTTTAGACAAATAAGTAATTGAAAATTCATGGTACAATATACTTTTACATTAATGTCATATCACTTTGTTTTTATTTCCAATTTGTCAAAACCTCAAACTTTTCAAAGTAATTTTATATTTTCTCCATTTTGTTACAATTTAAGCTTCTCCCGCCGGCGAAATTTTCTTTATCAAACACCATTACTCTTTATATTACCAGAATTTCCAGTTCTTGATCTCAATTTTTCACTGAAAATGGCTTTTCAAAAGATCAAAGTGGCTAACCCCATAGTTGAAATGGACGGTCAGATTCTTATTTCTCTATCACTCTGTGCTTCTTTTTTCCATCTGAGTAGTATCTGATCTTGAATTTGATGTGTGTAAATAGCTTCTTTAGTTTCAATAGGCTGTTATATCCAACTTTATGTAGTGATTTTAGTTCAAGAATTGATTTTTATGGTGTTTCTTGATTCTGGCTGAATTTGGTGTGTGTAAATAGCTGCTTTAGTCTCAATTTGCTGTTATATAAAAATCTATGTAGTGAATTTAGTTCAAGAATTGATTTTTATGCTGATTCTTGATTCTGGCTGAATTTGGTGCGTGTAAATAGCTGCTTTAGTTTCAATAGGCTGTTATATCCAAATTTATGTGGTGATGTTATTTCAAGAATTGATTTTTATGCTGATTCTTGATTATGGGTGAGAAGGGTCTGTTCTTAATCACTCAGAAAGAGTATTTATGGATTATTTCATAAAAATATGTGTTTTTTCTTTGTAATTGTGGTGTCTGGGCTAGCTTGTACGCACCTCGACTAATTCCAGCATGGGTTGCAAGGGTGAGGAGAAATCACCTAGTGTTTTTGTGTCCTCTAAAAGTGAAGCTGAGACCTCATGGTTCTCAACTTGCTTCATTGACTAGTGGTTGTAATTTCATAAAAATACGTCCTGCTTCTTTTGCATGTTGATTGATGTGTGTAAATAGCTGCTTCAGTTTCACTAGGCTGTTATATCCTAATTTATGTAGTGATTTTAGTTCAAGAATTTGTTTTTATTTTGTTTCTTAATTCTAGGTGCATTTGGTGTGTGTAGATAGCTGCTTCAGTTACTGTAGGCTGTTATATCCCAATATATGTACTGATTTTAGTCCAAGAATTGATCTTTATGCTGTTCCTTGATTCTGGATGAAAAGAGTCTCGTCTTAACCATTGTAAAAGAGTATCTGTGGAATTTTATTTTATTTCTTTTGCATTTTTATCTACCAGTCCACTAATATCTGGAGGCTGTAATTTCATAAAAATATGTATTTTTTTATAACCGTGATGTCAAGACCAACTTGCGTGCACCTCCCACTTGCATAGGTATCGGGTAACTCTATGTTCATATGGGAAGAAATCACCTAGTGTTCTTGCTTCCGCTAGAAACTGAACTGAGGCCTCACGGTTCCTAACTCACTTCATTGACCTCTAGGCTGTAATTTGATATTTCACTTTATCGTAAAAAAACTTCAAATTCTTTGTCCATGTATTTGTCATTCATGCTTTATAATTACTAGTTTTGAACAAAACATATATATTTGCAATTTTTTCCATCTGTGCCTTTTTTCATTATACCTCATGCTTTATTTGCATTTAAAGTCCCAATGGACCTTAGAGCTTTTTTACGCTTTTGATGACACTGGGTTTACATCACGAGGGTCAAGGACCTGTTTCTTTACATACCAACATGTCTCCATGCTTTGATAATGTGGGGGTTTCCTAAGGTGTTACATACACCTCCTTTAGGGGCTCAACGTCCTTGCTTAAGTTTTCCTCACTATTCTTTAAGGTCAGAGGCCGAAGCACCTCTGGTACCATATGTAACAGCTAAATTCACTAGTAAGTTCATCTCCAAAAATTGTAGTTATTGCCGTACTCAAGGAGCAGGGTGAAATGATAATCAACCTTCATAGTATGATAAAAGTTCACATTACATCATTATATATATGATAAATTAGTTTGGTCCACTGCATTACTCGTTGGTTCCTCTTAACTGTCAAGGAATGTATATTTTCATTTTCTGATGTTTATTTACCTGGCTATGTAATGCAGGAGATGAAATGACCCGTGTCATTTGGAAATTAATTAAGGATAAGGTAACAAGTTGTTTTGCCTTATGTATATGTCAGTAGAATATCCTGTCTCTATACTCTAGTGTTCATTTCACAGTTGCTTACATTTGAATTCTCTTTTAAGCTTTAGCTCATCTTGCCTTTTCTGGAGTTGGATATAAAATACTTCGATCTTGGCCTTCCTCACCGTGATGCCACAGATGATAAGGTTACAATTGAAAGCGCTGAGGCTACTTTGAAGTATGTATCCACTTCTTTCTATCTCTAAGTTTCTGCTTAATGAAAGAGCGATTGTTTTAGGACCAAGCTCATATATTGACTTTCTCTAATCTTTCCATTGATTACTGAATGTTTGATCTTTATAAATCCAGCCTTGTTATGTTTTGAACTGAAAAATTGCAGGTATAATGTAGCTATTAAGTGTGCAACCATCACTCCAGGTGCTTACATTTTTCCGTGTGGTTTATTTGATTTTATTAACCTGCTGGTCTTGGATTAATGATGCTATTCATAGTACAACGGATAGACCATCAAATTTGAGTGTCATATCTGACATCTATTCGTTAATCTTTAAAATTTACGTGTTTAGAACCTACATTAAGGAACTATATGCGACAATTTGATTGAAGAAAGTTTGAGAAAATCATAAGTTCCTTAAAGTATAAAATCCCGCAAATAGATAATATAAGATGTTGAAACTAGATTAAAGTTGTACGTTAATGCATTTGCAGATGAGGCCCGTATGGAAGAGTTTAACTTGAAGCATATGTGGAAGAGCCCAAATGGGACAATTAGGAACATTCTGAATGGTGAGTCTCCTTCTCTACCAGTTTTGGTGGGTGATATCTTTGTATGAAATTGAAGATATCCATTATTATTGGCTATTTTCTCGCAGGTACGGTGTTCAGGGAACCAATCCTCTGCAAAAACATCCCCCGACTTGTTCCAGGTATGTTTTATTTGCTGAAGTTCTAGCTGTGTTAGTTGTTCACTTGATTCTCTCTGACTTACACAGATATAACTCACACAGGTTGGTCAAAACCGATATGCATTGGCAGACATGCTTTTGGTGATCAATATCGAGCTACTGATACAGTGATTCAAGGAGCTGGAAAACTCAAATTAGTATTTGGTAAAGTTTTACCCATCTGTATCAGTATAATTGCATGAACCTGTATGATTCCGAAACTCTGCTAAGATATTTTTGCTCGACTCTAGTTTGTCTATGAGTATATTGGTTTCAGTTCGTTTACTACCTTTTTTTAGTGATTTTGTTTTGAAAATGTTGCTGAGATATTGTATTGAACATGATTGCAGTACCAGAAGGGACGGATGAAAAGACCGAGTTCGAGGTTTACAACTTCACTGGTGCTGGTGGAGTAGCTCTATCCATGTACAACACGGATGAGGTTTGAGTATACCTAAAATCTATGTTGTTCTGTCTCTCCAAATTGTTGTCTTGCCTGTGTCAGATCCTCCAAAATTTCACTACTTTTGGAGGATCCCACATGCACAGTCCGAGTAACATAGCTTAAAACAGATAATTAGAATGCCTGGAGTTATGCATCTTTGCTATTTTTTTCTTTCGGTGCAGTCTATTTGCTCTTTTGCTGAAGCTTCTATGAACATGGCATACCAAAAGAAATGGCCACTCTATCTTAGCACAAAAAATACCATCCTTAAGAAATACGACGGAAGGTATGGCTAGCGTTGATCTTATTCTATATTTTTCTGCACACTCACCTTTTAAATTGGATTGTTCCTTTACCTTGTTACCTCTATTTGCATGTCTTCACGACCCCTTCTATTTTGGGGTTTGTCTTCTTACTTTATGATCTTTTTCTGAAGATTCAAGGATATATTCCAGGAAGTTTACGAGTCAAAATGGAAGTCAAAGTTTGAAGAAGCTGGAATCTGGTAAGCACCCGACTTTTCATTTCCAATAACTGATTCTTGTTAATGATTGTAAATGATGGAGATTGCTAAATGCTTGAATTCATCAAAATAGGTACGAACATCGCCTCATCGATGATATGGTTGCTTATGCTTTAAAAAGTGATGGTGGTTATGTATGGGCATGTAAAAACTATGATGGAGATGTACAGAGTGATTTCTTAGCACAAGGTATGCTTGGCCTGCTTCCTAACGGTTTATAAATCTAATCTAGAATACATTTTGGACTTTCAATATGAAAAGGTTTACTTGTTCAATTTTCACTTTTGCTACCTATTTTAATGCTCGTAATCGTTCTTATATTGTTTATTGCTTGAATAGGATTTGGATCGCTTGGATTGATGACATCGATCCTGGTATGCACTTTATTTGCTTCCATTTTCCCCTGCTGCTCCCAGTTCCTTTATTGTTGAGTCCTTTATCTTGTGATTTCATATGATTTTTTGAGAAATCCTTGCTTAGATGCAGAAGGTCTTTAAGTTTTCTAGAAAATAAGACTTATCGTTCGTTGGATCATTTTGGTTTCATTGCTGATTTGCAACTTTATTTTGGGTTCAAATGGGGTCGGAATATTTGGTGCAGATATGTCCGGATGGAAAGACCGTGGAAGCAGAAGCAGCCCATGGAACTGTTACACGCCACTACAGGGTTCATCAGAAAGGAGGTGAAACCAGCACAAATAGCATTGCCTCGATTTTTGCTTGGACTCGTGGACTTGCACATAGGTAGGACATTCTGGTACCTAGTTTGCTCTGGTTAGCACCCCCCCCCCAGGACTTTGGTCACGTGATGTGTGGATTAGGCACACACCATGGATTCAGACCATTGGTCCATCGAGTTTCAGATTGTGCACCACTAATACTCGAGGATGCACTTAGATTTTTAATGATAGAATTACCGAACAAATAATCATTATGTTTAACAGGGCAAAGTTGGACAACAATGCTGCACTCTTAGATTTCACCAAGAAACTAGAAGCAGCTTGCATCGGTGCAGTGGAAAACGGGAAAATGACCAAAGATCTAGCACTTATTATCCACGGATCCAAGTGAGCTCCCTACTTTTATCTCATGCATCGTATTTCATTGTTCTGAAGTTAACCCTTTGTGTTGTCGTCATTAAAATCTGCGTGTTATTGACACCTTACAGGGTCGCTAGACGTCAATATGTGAACACTGAAGAGTTCATTGATGCTGTGGCTGATGAGCTGAAAGCTAGACTTCTGAAAGCAAAGATATAAGTGTACGTTTTTCTGATCGAAAACTTTATCGTCTCAAGCAACATAGCTTTCCAGAACTTGATTTTCAGCCCTTCTAACTTTAAAAGACTTCTGATCAACCCCACCCCCTACAACCATCTATTATTCCCTTCATTCATTAAATTTTTTTCATATCACTGTTATGCTGCTTTATAATCATCATTTCTTTTAATCGAATTTATACCTCTAGACAGCGTGTCTAGCGGCCTTTTGTTATAATCATTATAGTTCTTTCTTTGACTCTTCTTTTTATCTGTTCTTTCCAGATAGGTTTCTGCTTAGAGGAGAAAGATATTTTGCCAGAACTTTGAGGATTGATTCATATAGACGATCTGAACTTGTTTGAGATTAAGGTGTCGTTGTTGTTGTATTATGGCTCTAGTAAATCATTATTCACTAATCCACCCTTAACCCTGGATTAGTGTGTTCTTGTTCTCCTCATCGATCCATGTGGAAATTTTTTTTTAATTTTCAGTTGATTTTAATGATCTTGATGCATAGTAAAATTAGTGTGTAATGTCTCATATTTGCCATTTGTATATTGCATGTCATTAGTAATTAGTAAATTGTCCTAAGTGGTTCCTAGGTAAGTCGATTTAAGTTGTACCAACAACAACGATAATATATTCCGTGAAATTCTGTAAGTAGAGTTTGGGGAGGAGAGTGTGTTGCAACTTTACTAATTACTCCTACTTTGCATAGGCTATTTCGAATAGATCTCTGACTGAAGTATAACATTATCCAAATCATTAAAAAAAATATAGTAGTGAAGAAATCATATAGAAAATAATGGAGAAAAGAAACGCAACAAGAACAAATACTACGATAAACGAAGTAGAGGAAAAAACATGTAAAAATAAAATACAGTAATAAGGTATGCATTAGGAGTGTACTAATAATATTACTAAT
This sequence comes from Solanum megistacrolobum, assembly GCA_029582645.1. Taxonomy (NCBI): domain Eukaryota; kingdom Viridiplantae; phylum Streptophyta; class Magnoliopsida; order Solanales; family Solanaceae; genus Solanum; species Solanum megistacrolobum. The sequence goes on from JAJOON010026957.1 coordinate 15,086, forward strand.
AAGAGGAATTTGGCAACACTCGACTATCTATTTGCTTTCCACCTTGATTTTCGACCTCCATATCCTTCTATATAAAGTTATGTCCTCAGTAACACCTCTATCCAATCCTTCTTTCGTCAACCTCTACCTCTCTTAGGACCCACTATAGTTAACCTCTTACATGACTTCCTCACTAGAGCATCCCGTATCTTTTTTTCACATAGCTAAATTATCTCAGTCTTGCCTTCCTCATTTTATCTACCACGTGTGAAGACCACTCCCACCTTGTCACGAGTACCAAAATTAGTTAATAGGAATACAATAGAATTTGGTACAAGTAAAGGAAAAAAATAAAAGAAATCTCTAAAATTCTCTCTTATTTTCTTTCCTTGAAAAGATTCTTCAAGTAAGAAAATCATGTGTGCCAATTGGTTTAAATCGTTTGTTTGTCTCCAAAAATACAAAAATTGCCAGTAACATGGACACGTGAATGCTATATATTTTGCATTAGGTATCCAAAAATCCTTAGTCCGACTAATCTGAATTTACGTTGAGTAAGAGTAGAAACGCTTCTAACTAAAAGGTATTTTTTTGGAGAAAAAAAAAGTTATGATATTTCGAAAATTATAATATATATGGTCCTATTGATTCAATGAACTAAAATTAAAGATCTTTAGTTAAGGATGAAAAAAACCATCATTAACCCTTTTTGGTGGCAAGTGTTGTACTCGTCAATGAAGAGCTCAACTTAAATACAACAACGATCGAAATGGTAGATCGATATGACTATTTCTTAACCAGAGGATTACATTCAAGAAAAAAAAAACTGAAAGATCATTTTCTTATTTTCTTTCCTTTAAAAGATTCAAGGAAAAAAAAGCATGGGTGCGATTGGTTTTAATTGTTTGTTTGTCTAAAAAAAATGGCCGGTAACATGGACACACATTGATGCTAGATTTTTTTCATTAGGTAATCGATATTTTTTAGTTTGATTAATTTGAATTCACATTAAGTAAAAAATATACTCTTAATTTATTATCTGCCCTCTTTTGGTGGTAAGTGTTGAACTCATTAATGAAGAACTCAACTTCACTACAACAACCACCAAGAGTTGCGGTGAGTCAATATGATTATATCATCCTTGAGCAGAGATCTCTAACTCTAATGATTAGGAAAAAACCTTAATAGAAAATATTTTCTTCTTTAAAAATCTATACACAAGGCGAATTTGAATTAATTAGATAAAATTGTAAATGAATTCTATAAATTAAGAAATAAATCACATTTAAGAATATATTTTTTGTTTTTTGTTTTTATAAATCTAAGGAATATAATTCAAAATTAGTGAAATGTAATGTCCAAACAAAGAAGGAAAGTGTCAATTGTTGCCACTTGCCATCAATTTTTCATCATGTCTGGCCTACTCCATTATTTACTCCTTTATTTTCCTTTCCTTTCGCATTTCCAATTAAGTCCAAAGAAAAAAAACTTGAGATATTTTTGTAATAGAACTTCTAGAACTTTCCAAATGGAATAAATTAACATCACAAATATAGTAAATTAACGGATTCCAAATACTCCTAATGATATAAATATTTTTCGTATTGTCAGAACACAAATATTCATAATTTGTTAAAAACATCATTAAAATTATAAAAATAAGTTCAAGTCATATATATAATAGAAGTTCTCAAACTTAGAAGAGAAGATATTTTTGTTATCGTTAGAATAAATGATAACGTAGGTTGTGATCAACATCAGCAGAAAGGAGGAGAAAATGAAAGGTTGAAGTGGCTTGTGGAAATTTCTAAGCTTGTAGTAAGGTTCACTTGTTCAAACTTGACTTCTAATATAAAATTCTATCTCTTTTTATATAGTTATTTGATATTCGATAATTATTTCTTTCATTGATCTAAATTGATCACATCATGTAAGATCCATTAAATTAGTTAAGAAAAACACTTTTTATTAAGGGTTTTGCTATTTTATATTCGAACTTGACACTTCTGATTAAGCCATAGAGTGATATATACACTCTCTAATGGTCATTGCTCAATCACTTTTAATTCTCTTATAATCATCTGATAATATTCTCAAAAGTGGTTCGATTAATTAAGATTCGACCTACATAAAACTTGTTAGAGGAAATCCCGCTTTCATACAAAAGTTTTGTTCATCTATATATCCAAAAATTACTTACCTAACTAATTTATATTCGCATTATGTAAAATTAATTTTCTTATTTTAATAGGAGTTTTTTATATTTTATGTTCAAACTCGATACGTTTAATTAAAGACTATATTGGTCACTTTCAATATTAAATCATCCACGTTATTCATTGCATCATCAGATGCTACTTTTCAACTTTGTTTTTTAACTACCTTTTCTAATGTCCTTTTTTATTACTATTATTTATATTAGAATTTCTTAAATATATTTAACCAATCATATGTGAACACATACATACGCGTTATAGGTGTAATGGTGATAGAAAGAAGACAAAAACAAAATACATTTCAAAGTCGAACATTCCTTTAATTAGTTGAACTTTAAATTATAAAATTTTCTCAATGGTTAATATTATGCCAAAATATAACAAAAAATAGGAAGCTTGCTACTCCCTCCCATCCATTTTACTCTCATTTCCACATAGAATTAATCTAAAATATTATGTGTATTTTTTTCCGACTCATTCCTTATTATAGGAGTAGGTTATAATAATTGTATTTTGATCGATTTTATTTCATAATGATCTCGTTACACAAATATCGAGTAGTTTCACCCATCTCACTAATCTTGGACGCCACACCTTAGTGTGCAATTATTACAATTTTTTTGTCCTTTAGAAATTTGGCACTTGTCTCCTTCAATCAAGGCATCAACACAACAAGTGGAGCCATGTATAAAGTGATTATTTTAATTAAATAAATAAATGATAATGATATGTTGGCATGAACTTTGGGTCATGTTCTTTTATTGGCTTAAGTCATTCATGACCCTTAAAGTTGTTCGCATAATTCACTTAGACATTTTAATTAAGGCTAATACCTATTAGATACTTTAATATTAACAAATATATATCTATTAGACACAAAATGATAACCAATACATAAAACTTTTGCCCGTTCTTCTTTTTCCTTGGGCACTCGCCGTTCTCGACTCATTTAGCAGATTACTTTTTGTTTTTCTTCTTATTATTCCTATAAATTATGGGGATTAAATCTATTCGTGAATAGTCCGTAGCTTAGCAAAATGATTTTTGAGATGCCTGTGAAAAATAAATCAATGTGAATCATTTTAAAATTAAAGGCGATAAGAAATAGAGAATACTCAAATTAATTCTATTGAAATTTTAAGATATCATTGTCAATAAGCTTAATTAACTTATATTTTAATTTGTGTGGTGATGTCGATTCAAAGTGGCTAGAAATATAGATGAACAGAGTCCGACTAACTTTCTTAACTTCAATGCCTGAAAATCTTCTTTCTTATTGCAAAATCAAATTAATCAGTAGATTCATATTATATAAAGATTGAAAATAAATGAAATAACAAAGTTAAAAAAAAAAACTGAGAGTATGGACGAAGAAGACGATGGCTGAAAATGGGGGTGGGGTTGATTTCTTGGGTTTACCAAGAAATTAATTTTAAATAAAAAATGATTTAAATTATTTAAATGTCAAATGTCAATAAAGCAAAAAAAGGTACAAGTTCTTAGAAAATAAATAAAAATAAAATGATATTTGGAACCTGTTCACGCGCCTAATGTCAAGTAAGGTACACTTAAGTTGCTACATCAGCATTTTGTGTTTAATAGATATATGTTTTGAACAATTTAAGTGTTTAATAGGTATAAGTCCTATTGAGGTGTCTAAGTGAATTATGCGGAGACTTTGGCCTTCTTTTATTAGTCCTCCACTATTGACCAAAGTAGATATAAATCAATTTTGAACTTATTAATATTATCTTTATGTACATCTACTTTCTTATATCATGGGCAAAGAAGTCTGAGTATTTTTTTTTAAACTAAAACAACAGTTGTCTAGTTCTCTTCCATTTTTAAGATGATTTTTTTGAGTTAAGAGGGAGGGGAAAAAATAGGAAAAGCATACAACAAGACACTACCACAAAATAAACACTTCGTGACAATAGATTTTCCTGTTAATGTTAATATTTATTATCATTAAAATATTTAGTAGTAATGAGTTAACGTCATTACATCGAAAATCGCTAAAAATTTTAGGCGATATTTATATAAAATATTGATTATAAATAGGGATAATTGTACAGAATGGCAAACTAATAATGTTAATTAAATGCACTAACTACCATTTCAGTTATTTCCTTTAATAAGCAAAATCTTGATCACTTTGCTATAATAGGTCCCCACCGATTTGTATAATTTATTAAAAAAATAAAACGAACGTTTTTCCTTTTCCCTTTCTTTTATACAATCTCTTCTCCTATTTCCTTCAAATTCTCCCAAATCTTCTCCCCAAATACAATTTCAAATTACAAATTTCTCCAGCACGTCCTCGTCTCGTTTTCAACAGAAACATTACTTCAAAAATTTCAGGTACCGCCAAAACTCATCTCATTCTATTAATTTTTTTCAATTTTTTCAATTTAAATGTATATGTATATATAACTTTTTTTTTCCAGTCATTTACTGTATAATCATTATTTTTACATTTTTTGTGTTGATTCATGTCTTATACTGTTTGCTTATACAATTGTGGTTGTATAAATGTATAATATTAGTATTTATTGTATAATGTTCCTTTAAGCATACACATTTGCTCACACTTATACACTTATTGATGGGTCAAGTAAAAAAGGAAAGATAAAACTGACATTTATACTGATCACAATGATAAAACTGAAGTTGTTGTTTGTGGGTCATTGGACTGTATAATCATTATTTTTATATTTTTTGTGTTGATTCATGTCTTCTACTGTTTGCTTATACAATTGTGGTTGTATAAATGTACAATATTAGTAGTTATTGTATAATGTTCCTTTAAACATACATATTTGCTCACACTTATACACTTGTGTCTATTTTAATATGTGAATCAACATTGGCGTTTTGCTTTCTTTAACCTTATACTCAATTTTCAGCTTAATCACATTTGTATCAACACCGAGTTGCATTGCAATAACATTATACAACTCCTTATACGATGAACTTTCTTTAAAAATTACCCCCTCAATTGTATAATCAACGTAACAATTGTCATTGTCCCATCTACCGGAATGCATAACCAAAATAGCTAATGAAGCCATTTTCAAAATTTCTGTATAAAAAAATAAGTTATATATACATATACATTTATACGATTAAGAATTTCAACAACAAACAGAACATATATTTATACAAATTCTAGCAACTTCAGTTATTCACATATATACATATTCCCATTATATACTCATATAAACGTTTATATACACATTCTGCATATACATTTATATATAAACAATTACATACACAAATTAAATTAACGCGCCTTTTTATTTATTTTTTAAAACAATCAAAATGTATATAAAAAAAAAAGGCTGACTAGCGAATATACAGAAAGACACATCCGTAGCAAATTAAAATTTTGCTACGGACTGCAATTTTATAAAGTTTGCTATAGCATACAATTGCAATTTTTAATTTGCTATACGTAAAATTTTCTCTTATAAATATCAATATTATATAGTTATCGCTATATATAATATAATTATTATCGCATAATTTTTTATTTGTTATAGTGAGAATATGTTGGACTTAGAGATATTATTTAATTATGAAAATGATGAGTTAGGTGGAGGAAGCAAATTAATAATTTAATGGTTCTTGAGTGATTGGTTCAAATAAATTATTTTGGTATAGTATAATTGTTTAATTTTAATTTGGTATCCACTTGTCTTTTTGTTAAATTAAAATGGAAGATTTTTTAGAATAAATATCAATATATATAGATTATTTGGTAACATGTGGGAAGGTGTTATCGTATCACCGACGATTCACATATTCCAATGAAGTAAAAATTCATTTAATTTAATTATTTTACTTATTTCTTGAAATTAAATATATTATAAGATATTTTTTTTATCTCTATGCTTTTGTCCCTTAATATATTTTATATAATATAAGATTGAAGCATGTGCATATGTGGATTTGTGTAAACCAAATATTCATAAATGACTTTTTACTTTTTACTTTTCTGTTCGATGATTGATATTTATTTTGAGCTCGATAAAAATATATGTATATAACTAGACAAACTATTAATCATGAGAGAGACCTAAAAAAGCATGTGGACAACTAATTTATGGAATTTTTTTCATAAAAAAAAAGTCAGAAAAAAAATAATCTGGAATTCCAATAACATATTTGTAACTGTCCAACTCAAAAATATATTCAAATAAAGCTATTATATTGTAAATTATTTTTTCTTTGAACAAATGAATACGTAGTTGAAGTACGAAAGCTAGTAGTATATATGGAGTATTATTAATTATTAATATATAAAATTAATTGTGGAAACTTTTAAAATTCAAAATCTTTATAATATACTTTAAGCAGCATCACTACATTTACAACTTATAAAGTTAAAAGTCCATATTGTTATTCTTACCTTTAATTGCATTAAAATTCTCATAATAATTATATTGCTACCTTTATTATATTCTTGTTTTTTATAAAAAAATGTAATCAACTTTTTTGAATGAGACTAATTTCTATCACTACAACTAATTAATAGTTTTGTACTAATTATTGAGCGACAATATAAATAGTATAGGTATTTATAAGTTATAACTAGTATTCTATATAAATAATGTCATCGGAAATTTTAGCGATTCTGGATATAGTGATATTAATTTAATTACATCTAAAAAATAATTTATTGTCACTACATATCTCTATTAATTATACTATCAAATCGTTTTAAAATTATTTACCAATAAATCTACTTAAATATTGAATTTATAATTTTAAGATAAGATAAATTATCTGCTACAACAAATAAAATAATCGAGGATGTTTATAGACTTATAACTTAAATTCTAAGTTTCAATAATGACGTGTTAGTCCTTTCACATATTCCAAATTTCATTATTTTATATATAGTGACTCTTCTTATACATTTCTTCTTCAAGAAAAAAAATATATCTTCTTTTTCTCCATTTTCTCTCTTTTGCTTTACTCATTGATCTTCTCTCCGTCGTAGTACCACCACTACGCCACCATGGTTCTGTCCAAGATAGCGTCGGAAAGTGACATGTCCATTCACTCGACTTTCGCGTCTCGATATGTTCGAACTTCTCTTCCAAGGTATTGATAATACTTAATTTGTTGCTAAATAGTTTGTAGCTTATAAGGATTATTTGTTGATGATCATGATCTATCGTCTATTTTTTTATTGTTTAGCAATAAAAGTTATCCATTCCACTTAAAGAATTTACTCATCATCGGATATGTTTGGTATGACGTAAAATATTTTTTGTGAAAAAATTATAGCAAAATAAGTTACTTTCTATTTTCTTAGTGCTTGATCGTCGAGAAAAATAAAATGTCTTTTTCCTTTTTTGGTAACTCGTGAATTCAAATTGTAAAGTCTAAAGTCTCTCAAATTTCATCAAAACACTATCTGATTTGCTAATATCATCATAGATCTTTCATAAAAAAAATGTGTTTTTCCTATAAAAAAATATTTTTCATTCATTAATCAAACACTGAAAAATATTTTTCCGAAAACAGATCATTTAAATGACTTCTGTCGTACCAACACAAATCTTCTTTTGTATATATTCTTAAAGTTAGAGTTTCTTTTCAAAAAAAATTTTATCTAATTTTTTTTATTTTTTTAGGTTTAAGATGCCAGAAAATTCAATACCAAAGGAAGCAGCCTATCAAATAATAAATGATGAACTTATGTTAGATGGAAATCCAAGGTTGAATTTAGCTTCATTTGTGACAACATGGATGGAACCAGAATGTGACAAATTGATGATGGATTCCATTAACAAAAATTATGTTGACATGGATGAATATCCTGTCACCACTGAGCTTCAGGTATTATTTTTTTCCATCCTCTCGGTAGAGTTTAAGTTTTATGTATTGACAATGTAAAGAGATCGATATATACACGATCAAAACAATAAAAAAAATAAGTTTAGCTAGGTGGAGTAAGTATAAAGTCACCCACAAGTTCAGTAAGATATTTACACAATCAAATCGTTATATGATGAAATAAGTATACATAAAAACAAAACATAATTTGAATTTTACGAGTTGAAAATCAAATCTAATAAGGAATTATTCGTTTTCATAAAAGTCATAAGAACTTTTTACAAATTCAACGATTTAAAGTTTTGAATAGTATAATGGTATAAAAAATTAGTGCTAAATAAGAAAATAGGAGCCATCCAAAATTGTGATGGGAATGGACACACGAAAATCCTCAACCTCTAATAAATTTTAAAAAATCACATATCAAGTTCAATGTCTAGTCTTGACAATAAAAGGAAAATCTAATAAAGATTGGTATTTCTTTTTGCTAAAAAGAAAATAGCTAGGTACCATCGAGGATTGTGACAAAATAATTAATCATATAGGATCCTCCATTTTCAATTGAAAATTTTATATTCCAAGCTCTTATAATAAAAAAAGTCCTTATAGAAAATAATTTCTCTTTTAATAAATTTCACGTAGAATGAAATTAAATTAATCAAAATTCAAAATAAATATCGAGAACCAACCAAAATAGAATATGGCCAATAAGTAAAGAGTATGGGTTGTTAAAGTGGTCCTTCAATGCATTATAGCCCCCACGCGTTTTTTTCTTTCTGTTCACACACATCCAAATAATATCCTTCATATTAAGTGCTCTATCGACAACTCCGAGTGGAGTCGCCTTCGTTGAAAAATTAAATTATATATATAAAATAATAATTTTATATATATATATATATATATAAAATAAATGATAAATTTATTTGATAAAGTTGTGTACTCCGAAATTATAGTGGTTTAATTTTAATGGTTTTTTTTCTTATAATAAAGATATTTACTTTGTACCTTATTTTGAAGTGCTGCCGACTTACATGTAAAATTCTTGAATGATTTTCTTTTTTATTTCTCATTAGGTATTTAACACTCGTATTAAAATTTGAATAAAGTCAAATTAATTAGTGTGTTTTTGCTAGTCCATAAGTCTCTTACTTACCTAAAAAAAAGTAATATAAAATAAAATAATAATTGAAAAAAATCTGCTCAATTATTTTTTACTGGATTGTCGTTATCTTATGTCACTTCGGAGTTTTGAATCTATATAGGCCATGCTTTATCAGACATCTTGAGTTTAAGTTTATAAAAAAAATTATATTAAAAGTGTTGCCCTCAAAAATTATACTTAGACTAATTAGACAGTTGATTTTTTCAAATTAAAATATGATTATATAAAGTTTAAAGTCGTTTTCGAGATGATTGAATTTGTTTAATTTCTCCTAAGCATAGTACATCGTAATTAATCAATTGGACTTTTCAACAATCTAGAAACAAACTAGTCTAATAAGTGTCAAAAATACAAAAACAAAAAAAGATTCTAGAAAATATGATTTTAATAATATTATTTCGTGGCCCACCATAAATTGACAATTTTTTAATGATATTATGATGAAATTAATCAAATTTGAAAAACTGACCATAACTCTTCCTCCCTGGTACTTTATTTATTTCTAGTATTATACAAGTATTTCTACCTCTTCTCATACAAGAAAACACAAATTTATGACATAATATTTACAACAAATACATGGACGTGTCACAAAATTAACAGATGTATGTCGATTTTACGATGAATATATCAATAGATTTATTACTATGTTATTCTTTCACATCGAGTTTTTGCAACGTTAGTTTCTACATATCCTCTTTACATATCAAGTAGAGTTGTAAAATCGATACATCATGATATATTTTTATTATTATTTTGCAGAATCGATGTGTAAACATGATAGCACACTTATTTAATGCACCACTTGAAGATAAAGAAACTGCAGTTGGAGTTGGAACAGTTGGATCTTCAGAAGCCATTATGCTTGCTGGATTGGCCTTTAAGAGAAAATGGCAAAACAAAATGAAAGCCCAAGGAAAGCCCTATGATAAGCCCAACATTGTTACTGGTGCTAATGTCCAGGTATGGTCTTTCACATATAGCTGCTTTTAGGTCCCCGTAATCGAAAAATAGTCATTGTTCTATAGCCTTAAATTTTACATATGTGACTCCACACACATTGTAACAGAGTTTCACTTGTAGAATTTGAAACTACGTACATGTCAATAGTTAGTTTTTAAAGATTGAGTCAAAAAGTGGCTAATAAGCGTTATCATTGAAAAATAGTCATTGAATTTTACACATGTGACTCTACACACTTTGTTACAAAATTTTACTTGTGGAATTTGAAACTATATGTCAGTAGTTAGTTTTCAAAGATTGAATCGAAAAGTGATCAAGTAGCGTTATTTTTACATGTTTTCCTCATATTTCCTCACTGTATGTGCGCACATATATACAGTCAAATCTCTTTATAATGTCTTTTTTTTTTCCGGATATTTTTTTACTGCTATGGCGAATTATTGTTATAAAGAACATATAATATAACATAATATGAAAAATCGGTCCAAAGAAAAAAAAAATTGATTGTTACAGTGAAGTGTATACGTTATAGAGAAGTCTGATTGTATATTCATGGACTTAGCTTATATACATTGCCAGTATAAACACATTTTGTATCATCAATGTAATTTAACATGTTATAGCAAGTAACCTGTTCTATCTTTTAGGTAATGAATCCAACACATTTTTTACGAACGACTATCTATAATAATCTTATAACTGACCTGATAGTGTAGATTCTACAAAATAAACTTAAGAGTTAAGAGGGACTAATTAGTAATTTCAACAGGTGTGTTGGGAGAAATTTGCAAGGTATTTTGAAGTGGAGCTAAAGGAAGTGAAGTTGACTGATGGATACTATGTGATGAATCCTGAGAAAGCTGTGGAAATGGTGGATGAGAACACAATTTGTGTAGCTGCTATTTTGGGTTCAACTCTTAATGGAGAATTTGAAGATGTAAAGAAATTGAATGACCTCTTGATTGAGAAGAACAAAGAAACAGGGTAAATCTCAATCTCTAACATTAGTACTTTTGTCGAGTTTTTTGGTTGTTAAGTTATAGCATTGACAGAATAATACTATTCAATAGTCTTCTAGAAGTTTGTAGATATCAACCATAGGCATGTAGGTCGTCTTCTAGTATTAGCAACATGAAAATAAGGGGTGGGGGGTGGGGGGTGTATATTGAGAGTCGGGTGTGTCGGCCACATTTACTATCTCAAACTTTCAAAGTTATATCGACTGTTTGTCAAGTATCGTAGGTCGTCTTCTAAAATTAAGGACATGAAAACATGGAATTATATATGTATATTGAAAATTGGGCATCGATACATATATCGTTTTGAACCTTCCAAGTTATACCAACAAAAAACATCTAATTATAACAGTCAGATATCGTAGGTAGTCTTCTAACATTTATCAACATAATATTGAAAGTGGGTGTGGAGACATGAAAGTAAGGGAATGATGTGTATTGAGATGTCGTAGTTCGTCTCCTAATATTAACAACATGAAAGTCTTTTACGCGTCTGAATATATATTTTAAATAATTAATAGTTTGTAAATTGGAAAACAGGTGGGACACTCCAATTCATGTGGATGCAGCAAGTGGTGGATTTATTGCACCATTTATTTATCCAGAACTTGAATGGGACTTTAGATTGCCATTAGTGAAAAGTATTAATGTGAGTGGTCACAAATATGGTCTTGTTTATGCTGGTATTGGTTGGGTCATTTGGAGGAACAAAGAAGACTTGCCTGATGAACTTATTTTCCACATTAATTATCTTGGTGCTGATCAACCTACTTTCACTCTCAATTTCTCTAAAGGTAATTAATTAATTAATCCCTTTTGATAATTCCATAATTATGTTCTTAATCCATATGAATTTATTGTTGACCCAAAAAAATTAATCTCAAATTTACTTCCTCATTGTACTAGTCCTATATTCACTACTAGAAATTAAATCAGTTTGAAAATTGAGATTTTTGACGAAAGTGTATTGAAAATATCTCTAACAATTCTTTTAAATGGATTTTCCATTTGACGACTACTGAAAATTGACTGATTTCTAGTATTGTAATGTTCATTCGAAAGTTTGATAAGATTTCGTCTATTGTATACTACTTATCATAAAGAAATATGATGCTCCAACTAGATGAAGAGTACAATTTCATTTATATAATTACTATTATAAATTTGATTATGTTTTTGCTATATTGTCATGCAGGATCTAGTCAAGTAATTGCTCAATATTACCAACTTATCCGCTTGGGTTATGAGGTGAGTACAAGATTAATAATTCTAATATATTTTGATTTTAAAAAAAATATCACTATATACATGTTGGATCATTTAAAAATATAAGATATTCACACAATTTGATTTGAATATAACAACATTTTTAGAAGATCCAAACAACATAACTTACTACTATTACTTGATTTGATTATTAGGCTATAGAAACTATATAGTTTCAAGAATTACATGTATTAAAGTTCAAAATTTTGTTATGCGTCCTTGTCGGATCTTCTAAAAGTACATATGATTTAGATGATTCAATACGGATGTAATCAACATTTTAAAAAAAGTCCAAGCAACATAATATTTGCTATCATTACTTTTATCAATGTAGTTTAACCTACTATTAATGTATATCTTTCAAGAATTATATTCTTTGAACTGGTCAAGATTTAATTACACATTCATACTAGATCATCTAAAAGTATATACTATTATTTTAGACGCTCCAACATGAGTTCAACGACATTTTTGAAAAATCCGATCAACATATACTTTGCTACCGTTACAATTAGTGTATAAAAACTATATATCTTTTAAGAATTACGCGCTTTAAAGCTCAATATTTTGTTATTTTAAATCAGGGTTACAAAAATGTTATGGAGAATTGTCAAGAAAATGCAAGGGTACTAAGAGAAGGACTCGAAAAGACTGGAAGATTTGACATAGTCTCCAAAGAAGTTGGAGTTCCCTTAGTTGCATTTTCTCTTAAAGACAATAGCAAACATGATGAGTTTGAAATTTCTGAAAGTTTAAGGAGATTTGGATGGATTGTTCCAGCATACACTATGCCACCAGATGCTCAACACATCACAGTTCTTAGAGTTGTTATCAGAGAAGATTTCTCTAGAACACTTGCGGAACGACTGGTAATGTTTCTATTTCTGTTTAGCTATCGTTTCAATTTATATGACGATATTTGCTTGGATACAATTTTTAAAAGTAAAAGGAAGATTCTTGAAACATATAGTCTTAAATACGATATGAAATTTTTGCAACTATAATATGAAGTTTAAAGTTAAAATATTTTAATATATAGAAACTTCTGGCCTTTCGGTAATTGATAGATTTTAATAGTAGTCCTTTTTATAAATATTTGACTAAGCACATTTCATCCTTAATTATTTGAAATATATGCACATTTGATCCATTTGCTTTATTCACAAATTTACTATTTTATTTTACCACTTATGTATGTTATTATGTTAAGTTTATAGTGTTATTACATGTTTGATAGTAACCATAGTTTTAAAAATAATTCAAATATAACCTATTTTATATCATAAGGGATCAAAACCACACATTTTATCCATAATTGATGGGCTAAAAGTGTTATTGTCCCTTATTAGACTTAAAAATCTTTTATTCTTTTTTTAATAGACTGAATAAAAATATCACATAAAATGAAACATATAAGGTAAACAAACTGTTTTTGAATGAGAAGTTATTAGAAATATTTGTTGTTTTTTTCTTTTAAAAAAAAATT
>JAJOON010026958.1:0-22707 GCA_029582645.1 Solanum megistacrolobum
AAAAAAAAAACCAACACTACCATAAAATTCATCATCGACTGGAGATCAAATCCCAATAAGACTTTCCGGCAGCCAATTCTGCATGTGCCGTCAGCATCTAGTGTTCAGACGAGCCAGTAAAGTCACACGCCGACGTGTGAGGTAGTTCCCTGGTATTTGTCAAGTTGGAGTCTTTTCCTACGGTGGTCACTTGTTGTTTCCAACCCCACTCACGGGGATTTTTCTAGTAAACGGTCACTGAAACAGTGTTTTCCAATGGTACAATGACTTTTTCAGCTTTTTTTATTTTTCAGCCAGTTTTTAGTGGTTTCTTCACTGTTTTCAGCTGTGATTTTGCAAGACATCTTTTCCATCGAATAGGTCTTTCAAGTTTGATATTTTTGGCTCCAAAAATACAGAATAGGAAATTCAGGTTTTATGATTACTTAAAAACCCTTAATTGGAAATTCAAACTATTTAGCCTGGACTTCCTCGATTGAGTTGTGATGCAAAGACCAAGGTGTTCAAGATCACTTGACCAAAAGGACTATTGAGGGAGATGACAAGGCTCAAGCATAGCGGTAAAAGACTGATACTCAATTATGTAATCACTTGTGGCAATCTATCGACTCCAAGTTGATGCCTTCATTTCATCCTTTTAATACATTTTATTCAGTTTGGGAAAAGGCCCACACTTTATACACTAATAACATCTCATTTTATGATGTAATATCAAGGGTGACAAACTTAAAAGAAACATGAATTGGATGTCTACTCACTTAGGACAGGTACAGGCAATCATGGAGTAATTTGATTACTAACTTTACAGAATATTTCATCCTAACCAAAGTGGAACTCTGAAGGAAGATCTGAAAAATAATGTCTCAGAAACAAGGAAAAATTAGTGAGAACATCGATTTTGACTCTCCAACGTAAGAGAAACTTGAAGCCTTGAGCCATAATATTGACTTTTTGTTAGATATAATCTGATTAACTCAAACATTTATACCTTAAATCCACATTTAACCTCTACATTTACCACTGACTGCAAGCTTTTGCCTGCACCTAACTATAGTCCTCAGATGGAATTCAAATAAATCTACTTTGGAGGTGATTTCACTTTTGCAGAACAGTTGAAATGAGCTCTTTTTCAAACACATGAGTATAATTTAAAGCTTATAATTAGTTGAAGGTCAATGTTAAGTGTGTCCTTTTCACCCCATCATATCTTCAATTCCCACAATAACCATCAAGTCTAGCAGAGAGAATTTACACCCACAAGTTTGTACTTCCATCTTAGATTACCTTTCTTGAGCCAGAAGATACCCTTCTATTTTGTATGTTTCTCAACACCCTCCTTAAACAAGTGTGGATTTGTTTACTTACGTTTTCTCTGTGATCAATTGAGTAATAATTTCATTAATAAAAGGAAAAGACTCCCGTATACAAGTAGAATACCAAAAAAAGAGATCTGAACAAATAGGAATCTCATGGGTGCACCAAAGAAACATGAGGGATAAAGGGCCATTCTTCAAATATACAAAATGATATTTAATTCCTTCAGAAGTTCTTGTATTTCTTTCTCTCCACACTACACACATAAGAGCAAATGGAGCAATGTCCCATGCCCATCTTCTCTTCTGTCTTCCCTTCTTGTGGTAAAGCAGAACCCAGTAATTACGGTATCAGTCCTTACCAAGTAGAAATTCTTCAAAATCAACACAACAACAACTACCTCCAAAAATATCATGAAAAGGGAAATAACAATGTAGAAGTGATGTACAAAAGATTCATACAGAATAATAAGCCAAGACAATAAGAACCTTGATTAAACAGAATAGGTTGATGTAATTCAGACTAGATATAATCCTTCATATTATTGGTAAAACTGAAGCAATATCTAAGTTTGTGTGATGAACATCCAAACCAACAAACAAAGCATAAACTTTTGTAAGAAGCATAAACATAGCATATCAGATAAAGGCTACTCAAATTGGCCCCGCCATGAGAAATAAGAGAGAAACCAAGTAAGAAGCTTGACTAATCCCTCAAGTTTGGTTTGGATTTTATTGCAACTTCTTTAACAATATAGTAAGTGTATAATCACGAAATCAAGTCATAATCAAATTCATAATGAAATCAATTCTAGTATTGTAAATCTTGTGCAATCTTACCTCAAGTTGGAGCGTACATAATCTTGTTACAAATATACTCGACTCGAGGTCTTCCTACGGATGGTAAGAACATCTACTAGATTATCATTCTGACTGAAAAAGTTGGTGGCTATGCATCTGGACTCAATCTATAATGCCCCACATGTATTTAGGTAATTTTAAACTCATTCCATGAATTAAAACATGTCAATTGAGTGATACTCTGTGATGGTAATTAATTATGATGTTTGAATATTGATGTAGCTGTCGATTTGGGTGTTGGAAGTGAGTTAGAGGTAAGTAGACATAGCAAAAAGGAATTGAAATTGTCACAACCCAAGGCCATGGGATGTATTATACGAGCGGATTTATCACTCATGCTACGCAACATCAAGCCCCAAAAGTGTGCATACCAGGTGAACTTGAGTTATGCCTTATAAAACTCTTTATTTTCCTCTCCCGTTTCGATATGGAATTCGCCTAAGGTGTTATGTGCACCTCATCTTCAGAAGTTTACCAACCTAGAAGCCTGCTAGTCCTGCTAGGCCCACCCTCATCAATCCGCCCATTGTCAAGGGGCTCATATAAATTTAAAAGTTTGTCTGGCTATGGTGGGTCGCGCCATGGTGTGCCCACCACGTGAAAGGGGCATAACTCAATCTATTAGTTCTTTGTTATTGTTAGCAAAAAAGTAAAGCATTTTCTTACCCTCTTCGCGAAATCAAGC
The DNA here is from genome assembly GCA_029582645.1 of Solanum megistacrolobum. Lineage (NCBI taxonomy): Eukaryota > Viridiplantae > Streptophyta > Magnoliopsida > Solanales > Solanaceae > Solanum > Solanum megistacrolobum. The sequence goes on from JAJOON010026958.1 coordinate 2,860, forward strand.
TTCTCAGTGGAGTCCCGAAAAGTATGGTCCAAATTTTCAGAGAACGTCATCTCTTTGCCTCTTTGCAGTAGCTCCTCAAACTCATCAACCTTAGTTTGCAATTTAGCATGTTCTAATATGCACCTAGATTGGAGTTCAGATTCTTGGCTGTCAAGGGCCTAAAAGAATCAAGAGCAAAAGTTGGTCATATGCATTTAATCATGGTCAGAAGGACATCAAAGAAAAAGGCCGCATGAGACAAGATAATCTTTTAAAATGAGATTAAAAAAGAAAATGCTACCAAAATATTGAGTATAAATAAGAGAAGAAAGATGATGAGAACGTCGAGAAAAGGATATTGAGCTCAATAGAATTGCATGTAATCCTTTTATTTTTTAAGATTTAAAATCTGACCAAGGTTGAGATATTGGTTAAGCAACAAATGATGCTCATCTACAAGATCGCAAAAGGCAGCAGATATCAGGTTAAATATTTCATGTCAAGAAAAGGATTTCATCCAAAAAATATAGAAACAATTTTAACAGTGTAATCTTAATCATCCACAACAACCAGAATGCAACAATATGATTGTATTGACAAACATATACCGGAAGCGAAGACTATTTGACAGAGACACGTCGCAAGATTTCTTGGACCATCCCCGAGAATCATCTCCCGGACCCGCCTTATTCTCACCAAACAGCAGGAGTCTGGAAGAATCCATCCGGGGAGGTTCAAAGTGCCTGGACGGTAGATAACTCAAACAACGGCCAGATTCCAAGATATCTGGTTTTCCATTTAATCTCATTTAATGGCAATGAACTTAGCCATGTAACGGCTGAAATGAGCGTGAATCATGAAGCAATCACCACTGGCCTACCTTTTAAACTCCGCCACTGTTCCCCACTATTAATACCATTTAAATTCACCTGAATACACATGTTACTTTCGTCTTTTATCTCTTCTTTTATCAGTTATCTAAATTTGGCTAATGTCTGGTTATTTTTCATATCATTATTCCAATTAAATTCACATTATGAAGAATCACCAAGATATGAATTAATTACAATAATTCAACTGATTGATCTGATAAATGAATTTTAGGTTAAACAATGATAGGTTTTCTACCGCTGTTAGAAGCGAAAAACTATTTCAAAACACAGAGTTCACTAAACTCATCAAAAACTAAGCATATGAAAGTAATGTACCATCTATTACCGAAAGAGAGAGAACTTCAGCACCCACCTTGGACGTTTCGAGAAGCGATAATATCTTCTGCGCAGTGGGATCACCGTCAATTCTTTCTTGTAGTTGCTTTATCTCACTCAGCAAATCATCTTTTTTCTGATTCAAAGCAAATACGGATCAATAATTGCTGATTGATGGACATGACCAAATTCAAAAATGTCAGTTTTCAATTACCCACTTGATTCTGCAATTCTAATAGCTTCTTACCAGTTCTTCCATTATTATTTCCGAACGATTCCTCCTGCAAGTTCCGTACAAACAATTTGAGTTATATCAAGGAGATGGTGGAATAGTTGATAGGATTACCTGTTCTATCAAATAGAAAATTGAATTAAAGGTGTCAAATAAGTTTTGGTTTTTGGTGATATTGACTTAGTCAAAGAGGATTAAATGAAAAGTGGGAGCTTTTGGTTAAAATCATTCCTTAAGTATGACTTAAATCTAAGGATAAGGGTCTGAAAAATATCTCAACTTTGATCGGATTTGCTGTTCGATCAAAGTTGAGGTATTTTTCAAACTCTTATCCCTAAATCTAAAGTACATCCTTATCTATCTATATCTATCTTCTATATTACCTTAAAAGCATGAACTCCTGATGTGAATGTTAAATTACTATAATATCCCTAACTTAGGTTGTGACTTTTTCGATGAGTTGTGACTTTTTTGATAAGTTGTGACTTTTTTTGAAGGCTTGTTGTGACTTTTTCGATGAGTTGTGACTTTTTTCGAAGGGTTGTGATTTTTTGATGAGTTGTAACTTTTACAAAGAGTTGTGACTTTTTCAATAAATTGTGACTTTTCCAAAGAGTTGTGACTTTTTCAATAAGTTGTGACTTTTCCAAAGGATTGTGACTTCTCGAAAAGTTAATGACTTTTCAAATAAGACACAAAAAACACGTGTTCATACTATCCTTTGTTGACTATAAATAGAGGGGCATCCTCTCATTTTTCAACTACAATTTTTTCAATCTTCTACTTTTCTTCTTCTTGCATTTCAAAACTTTTTGTGTGATCTATGGTCGTTGAGGGAGTTCGAAGTTTAGCGGAATATGAGGTACCACTATTCTGAGAAGTAAGTCTAAATTCATTTGTAGTCTAAATTTATTTGTTATTGTTAACAATTTCTCTTGTGATGTAGATATATGCTTCTGAATATCTTTCCCAATATTTAGAGAATTGTCACAATTTGTTTTTGATGCTCAAGACAAAAGAATGATTTTATTTATCAATGTTACTTATGTGATTTAGACTCTAATGAAGTTTGCTTCAAAATAGTCATTACTATATAAACATCGCCCTTTTGTTTTACTTATTCACTATTTCTTAATATTTCAGCATCTTAGACGAAGAAAAATTCATATGAATTGTAATAACGTTAGTTGGAGTTTGTATTAATTTAATTTTTATTGTTTATTTAATAGTTAATTTTATGAGATAAATATTTTCATTAACACAAATATATATTTATATTTGGGTAGGTATTTGTATTTAAATTAAAGTATTATATATGTCACAAATGTATTATAAATTTATCAAGTTAACAAGATCTTCTAACTTCAAAATATATTATTTTAAAATGTTCCGAGTTTTTTTTTTTTTTTAAAAACACGCAACATCTGTGAAAATATGTGAATATATAAAATGTAGTTGTTCTCTTCACATGTTCATATGACATCTATACAATTTAAAGTGGAATATATATGCAAAGCACATCCTGTTAGATGACAAGAAAAATACAAAGCAATTATTATCTATAAGGTAATATTAATGAGATAAGACTAATTGCATGATTGAACCTCATCAAATTGAAATAAATATATACATTATTACATTTAACTAATAAAATTTTTCATTGACCATCTTCATAGGTTTGCGTAAATAAGAGATATATATGACGATCCGCGTTGAACATTCACAAAAGAATCTGCAATATTATTTTTTGCTAAGCTTAGTATTCAAATCTTCGCTTAAATAAGCAATACTATTTACTATAACATATATTCCTATTTCTAGACTTGATTTGTTTTAGTTTCGGTGAATCACAGTCCCCTACCATTTGTAATTACAAGTTTCCCATATATGTGTTACTTCTGACCTTTACATCTTACTGCTACCCTCTTGTATGCATCACAGTCACACAACTCTACTTCACAGTCCAAAAGAAAAATACCATACAAACTAGCATGTACATGGCACTAATCAACTTTGTTACATCCCCTTGAGGCAACAATTATATGGACTATTATTGGTTCTTCTTCTTACCTGCAATCCCCTGTCAATTATAAAAACTGTCTTTATAATATATAAATATATATGTTACTGCTAGCCTTAAGTTACCCACACGGTGAATCTTATTGATAACGTTTTTTATGCATCAAATTATTGCAGACTATTACTATACGCTACCCTCATCAATGGTACTAATACGCATTTACCCTTGGAGTTAACATTGTTGAACTCATCTCCCCAGGTACCTGCACTCATCGAGATTCAGGCCACATGGCGGCTGAGACACAAAGATTGTTGTGAACAAACTGCATCACTTGTTGAACATCTTAGTAAGGGTTATCATACTGGTCGTCTGTCTTCTTATACTCAATGTTGCCACTACACATTTCCTAGTCTTTATGAGCACTTAGGTTCTTCTGGTCGTATTCATGTTTGGAAACACTGCCAAGACAACATTCAAGGCAATAATATTCTTATTTGAGATGCACCCATTTGATGTAGGGCATTGCGTTGAAATAGACAGAGTTCATGTAAGAATTCATCCACTATAATATTGATCTTTAGATACCATTCGACTTTGTATATTAAAGGACCTTTTCTGATTATTGGATTTCAGTTGATTGTAGAATAGATGAATACATTGACAATGGTACTCCTGAAGTACGATAACCTGAAGATCCTATATCCCAACAATGTCTTATCGACAAAGCCCATAAGTAACTACTATCGCAGTCTTGAGATGCAATCGAATTCTGCATGCATATCTCAACTCCTATGGAAAAAATAGCATTGATGAAAGAGAAAATAACAAGGTATATACAACTATTTATCTTCCATTGATAAATTTTAGTTGTTTCCTTTACGAATCTCTTGCGTTATAGTGGTTGACTTGCTCTTTTATGATGCTCACAATAAGAATACACTCATCTTAGTAGTCTCTCTACACACAAATCACCTATCCCGAATCTTTTTTTGGAATTATTATTGTTGGTAAAATAGACGGAACAAAACGCCCCCTTTTGACTTGCTTCTCAGCATAAGCAAGAAACCAGTTACTCCTCCGTTTCAATTTCTTTGTCTTACTTTCCTTTTGAGTTCGTCTAAAAAAACATCTCTTTCCTTTTTGCAACCTTTTAACATCAACTTTCCACATCACAATACTTAAGACCATAAGATTCAAAAGTATTCTTAACTTCCTAAAACTCCATATACCAAGTCAAAACCAAACAAACAAATTGAAACGAAGTGAGTAATATTCTTTCCGTTATAATAATTTATGGTATGGCTTCTGTTCTGTTAGGTATATTCAGATCAAAACAAAAGTGATCATTGGTATCCAGATACCTCAGTTGCGATGAGGGATATTGAAGACTTAAACAGGATAAGATGGTCAGTATGGATTACACACACAATGAATTTTAAAGACATGAGAGAGAGATGGGCAAGAGAGCCCTTTTAGTTGAGGAAATGGTTAATATATTCAGAGAGCTAGATATTGAGTATCATATGCTCCCTCTCGATGTCAATGTTCATAATATGCCACAGTTGTTGTCAAGCAGAGTCCCTTCTAACTGGTCTTTTTGTGCATAATCAATGATTGAAGCGTCTACTCATCTGAAAATCCTCACCAGAGTCCATTAATGAAAGGGGCGTTTGCTAATGAAGCATTGTAATCTTGAAAATTGTCTATGAGTTCAGCTGGTAAAGTAGTTTTGATCAGTCAATATATGCGGAGTTATGTACCTAATGAGCTGGTCTCACTTTTAGTTGAAAATTTAGTCAGCTATTTAGTTTGATACAACTCAATACAAGTGGAATCCACACCCTTTACGGTCGCGCCAAACAAAGACAACTACTAAAGAAACAAATACCAAATTTTGTGTTCATATTGTTGCGTGTTGTATAAATAATACCCCGATGAAATATGTAACAAATAGTGAGGGCAACACTACTGTAACTTTTATCGGTGGTATCACCACTTCACCATTTGTATGGAATTTATGGTTATCAACAATTCAGTAAGTTAATTTTATAACAAAGGCAACGCCAAAAAACACCATGAATAAGTAAATCACTCAAGCGTAAGGCAGTATTATTTAGGAATCTATAATTGGAGACCCATAAATAATGGTTACAACTGTAGGAAAAATCATCTACAAAAAAAAAATATATTGTGACTAATATAGTCTAATACATTTACATATTCATGTCAATCTCAAGACGAGGCAACCACGTGCGGTGAATCTAGTATTATATAAGTGAACAAAAAACATTATTGCACTATTAAAAAAGTTGCAAGATTCATCCTTTTGTCTATTTTTTTTAAGAAACTCACGTCACTAACAAAAAAAAAGTGTCAAGTCGAATGAATATATGTGACACGGTTAAACTAGTCAAGTTGGGTGATTTTTAAATTTTTTAGATATTAAGGGTTTAAATCATGTTCAGACAAAATATATTCAAATTCTAAATATTCTTTGTAAAAAAGTATGACTAAGTACAACTCATATGAAATAACTTTTTTTATTTGTTTAAGATTTTAGATGTTTATTATTTAAATAGTATTCATGAATATAAATAGTATAAAATAGTTGGGATAAGGGTCTGAAAAATACCCCAACTTTGGCCGAAATTGTTGTTACGATACCAAACTTTAATGAGAACCTACTACCCCCCCCCCCCAGACTATTTAATACCATATTTTAAACATATTTATTTGCCCACGTGAACATAAAAAATAATGCAAAATTCTAAATAGTAATGTGTCCACGTGGGCACATATATACCTTTAAAATACACTATTAAATAGTCCAGGGGGTAAAAAATACACTATTAAATAGTTCAGGGGGGTAATAGGTCCTCCATAAAGTTTGGTATTGTAACAACAATTTCGGCTAAAGTTTGGCTATTTTTCAGACACTTATCCCAAAATAATTTAGTCACTAATAATATGCTTAAGCTTTCTAAAAATAGGTAAGCATTGGGATGGATATATGACCAGTTAAAAGTATTTGTTTTGATTAAGAATGTGGTTACACATCTTTTTCTTGAGACATTAAAATAAACTCAAGGATGCGGTGTCGCACCTTATCCAATAATATAATTATATTTCATTAATTTAAAATAACACTTTTAGATAATATTAATAAGTGTGATGCAAAAAAGACAGTAGTGTCTCTAAACGTCAAGACCAAGAATGCAGTTACTCATCTAGGTTGAGACTAATAAAAATTAAACAATTAAAAAATAAGCAAACCATGGTCTGTAGACACAAAATATCCAAAAATATATCAAGATAAGTATAAGTCAATAAAAGCAACCGTGCTAGAACCACGGAACTCGAGGGATGCCTAATACCTTCCCCTCGGTCAACAGAATTCCTTACCCGAATTTCTAGTTCGCGGACCAAAATAAAGAGTCAGTTTCTTTTGATTAGGGATTAAAAAAAGGTGACTTGGAACACCATAACTCAATTTCAAGTCGCGACTCTGAAGAAATATTTAAAAATAATCCCTATTCATTATCGTCACTGAAATTGGAAAAACCCTTCCGTCAGTCCGGAAAGGGGTGTGACATCTCTGGAGACTCCGCTAGGGAATAACCAGAATTCAAGATTTGTTACATTGACTTTTGCTTGATTTTTATTATTATATTTTGGATATATTGTGTAAGATGGCCTAATGTGCTACTTGCTGCTCATTTATTGCTTTGATATTGTTGAATTGTATTACAAATTGTCTTCTCTTGCGCATCTTATTCGAGTCTCTGAAAAATAGGGTAGCAGGGAATGCATTTATGCATCCCACTTTCTTTTGAGATGAAGTTGTTTGACACCCAGTGAAGGATTTTTAGTAACACATGTTAGGCGGGGTTGGACCAGCAATGAAGTCGGAATAGAGCTACTACCGATAAGTTGCCCCTCCCTGGCTCGAGTTGTCCACTCGGGTAAGCTAGTTTCGATACCTATCTTCTTCAGGTCTAAACCTAGTAAAACTAGAAAATAGACAGGATTATCCCTTAAAGACTCCATTTATTTGCACCATTTGCATTTAACTTAGTGAGCCTCTAAACAAGAGACAGGTCAGTCTAGGACATGAGTCCCTCTTTTTTACCAACATGTGCATTCTATGTGCTAGTTATAATATTATTTGAATTTTTTTTTTTGCAATATTGACCAATTTTATAGTGATCGAGGAAACGAAAAAAAAAAGTTGATATTCAATTTTTACATAAAAATAGAGGGAAACACAAAAATAAAAATATTCTTATTTTAGAAGTTCTCATGCATTCCTAAAAAATGAAGATTAAAAATTTTTTTTTTCAGTTCTTATTAAAAATAAAAAATAGAGTTTCTTTTGTAGTTCTTAAAAAAAAATTCAAAATATTTTGGTTTCATAATAATTTGAAAAATATTTGTCTAGAAAATTTTCCATAACACAAAAAAAAATTAAAAAAAATTAATTGTCCAATCTGGACGAACTACGCACACCTGATTCTCACCCCAATGAGATACGTAGGCAACCCTCTTTGGGTTCGGTGATTTTTATTCAAAAATTTTAAAATAAAGTCCTTTTTAAAAAAAAATTGAAAAAATATGAAAAACAAGAAGCTTTAATCTTTATAAAAAATAAGCTTTTCTTAATTTTCTTTTAATAATTCAAAAAATAAAACTAAAGGATTATATCTCAAAGCTCTAAAAAAAACTTAGTTATTGAGTTTTAGAAATAAATTATGCAAAGATCTTAATCATTTTCTCAAGCGAGTTATGTACGCAATCCTAATGAAATTGATCACTACATCATTTTTTAAATAGATAAAAATATAAACAAATAATCAAATAATAATAAAGCAATGAATATAGTTGAGCGAGTGAGGATTAAACATTAGGTTCTCTAAGATCATTCTATATATAAAAAGACATGTGTATGCATGACGTGCAACATGTGGTTATAACTGAAGAAGGTCTAACCCTAACAAGAATTATTATATATGCACAGTTAAATTAAGGTGGTTAGTTTGTGGTTAAACTGGCATCCCATTCCTACAATACAAGGTCAAAAGGGAAAAAGAAAATGACTCACAAAGATGAAAATGAGTCATACAATGATGAGGTCCAGAAATAGATGATGTCACAAGAAACAGTGTCAACTGAAGAGGTAAGGATACTAAGACAGCAAATGGCGTAGATGTACGAAGCTTGGATGAGTGGACAAGCTCCACCATCTTCAATCTGTGACTATCTAAATAAAAATATGTCACCCCTTATCCAAGTATCGATAAGTGATCCAATTTATCCACTGGATTTGGTCCCTATGCTAACACATCCAACGTAGCTGGAAAATTCTACGATGTGCCCTTTGAGTACACTTACAGCGAGTAATCCACTCTTTGTGCCAACTGCGCCGACTAATAGCGTCCCGTAGCCTATAATGGAGCCAAAATCCAATAGTGATCCTCCACCTAAAGTTCAATATGATCGAGATTATACCCCTGAATTGACTTTTAAAATTCCAGGCTCTTATCCTCACACTCATCAGTATAGTTCCTTTGTTGAAGCTGAAAAAGTTGTTAAGAACGAGGAACATGAAGAAATGGCTAGAAAAATAAAGAGTTTGGAACAGAGTGTAAGAGATATGCAAGGATTGTGAGGTCACAAAAGTGTCTCATTCCATGATTTGTGCATGTTTCCCCACGTTCATCTACCCATCGGTTTTAAAACTCCAAAGTTTGAGAAATATGATGGACATGGAGATCTTGTAGCTCATTTAAAGAGATATTGTAATGAACTGAGAGGAGCTGGAAACAAAGAAGAATTGCTCATGGCTTATTTTGGGGAAAGTTTGATAGGAATCGCCTCAGAATGGTTCATAGATCAAGATACTTCTAACTGGCATACATGAGATGATTTGGCTCGATGTTTTGTTCAACACTTTCAATATAACATTGACATAGTGTCAGATCATACTTCACTTACCAACATAGTGTCAGATCATGGTTCATTGATAGATTGAGTGACGACAATCTTAAGGGAAATTGTCACTATTGTATACTTGCACAAGAGAAGTTTGAGTAGACGTTAGTGTAGTCATTTACAATGTACCCAAGTTCTAACTCTTCTTTTTTACAGGTACTATAACACCTCAAGAATCTGAACTAAGAATGACCAAGAGAGAAGGGCAAACCACAGAGGAGTCCACGGGTCGTGAAGAGGACCACAACTCGTTACCCTGCTCGTGGTTGTGCACCCAACAAAAGGTGAAAGACCACGAATCACTAGACAGTTCGTGGAGCTCCACACGGGCTGTGAAATGGTACGTGAAGGGGACTCTGAACCACCATGGCTACTGTGAAGGACCACAAACCACTAGACGTTTCGTGGAACTTCACATGGGCCGTGGAGTGGCCCGTGAAAAGAGGCGCAGGTCTCCTAAGCATCTATGAAGAACCACAGTCGCCTAAACAACCTGTGGAGCTTCACATGAGCCGGGAAGTGGCTCGTGAAAAAGGGTTTACTGACTATGAGGTTTAGGTCAACTTCAAACTATTATATCTTTCGGCACAAAATGAATTAGGTGGCCCATGACCTGTCAAATTAAAGATCTTGGAAATCTCCTTTCCAACGCCATTGAGTTTGCCTAATTTCGAGCCAGGAGTAAAAAGTTATGCTTGTTTTAGGAAAGCCCTGTCGGTCAGGGCAAGAACCACGACCCACTAGACGGGTCGTAATACTCTAGACGACCCGTCTAGCCTCTTTTAAAGTCATTTCATTGAGTGGGCACTTAAACTACATTGTTTGGTGCTTAAACTATGCCGTTTTTCTTAGTCTAAGCCTAATAATCTAGTTAGAAACTACCTCAAAACCTCATTCTCCTAAAATCATTCAACTTAGAAATAAAAAAAGAGAAAGAGGCGACTGTTTCTCCCAAGAACAAAAAATACAAAAGCCTTCTTCCAAAAACTCTCTTTGATCTTTCTAAGCCTTTCTTAGCATTCTCTTAGCGATCTCAATATAAAGAGCTTTCTTAAGCTTACAAGATCTTGAAAGATAGTGAGTAAGTTGTCAAGAGCCGTACGTAGCATTAGTAAGACTCTAAGTCCGTGACAACGTGGTATCAGAGCAAAGGTTTGCACTAAGGGAATGACAACCAAAGGGGACGTAAATGCCGTTAGCACCACCAACGTCCGTTCGGATGGTGGAAAGAAGGCCCGAAACGGAAAGAAGCACCAGAAGAGTCATGAGGAAATGCTGTTGGATCCCACACCAAGCGAGGCGCTAACATCTCATCCACCCTCAACCACCGAGGCCAGTGACGATGAACATGGCGAGGAGGCCATTGACGTCACCGCAGGGGAAGAGTGGGTCTCAAGGGTTGAAGTGGCGAGGCAGGCCGTGGAGATATTAGGTCAGCGCATGAACGTGGCTGATAGCAAATTCAAGACTCTTGAAGACTTCACCCTTGAGGAGACCCAAAACATCCGTAAGGAGTTGGAGGGACGTCAGCGGGCCGAGTTCGAGATGAAGGAGGCCATCACTTCCTTGGAGTGCCGGCTTATGGAGGCATTGAACACAATTGAAACCATGAAGGCCAAAATGAGGACACTCAAAGAAGGCATAGAAGCTGGAGGATCGACATCACCCGACCGTGATAGGGAGGCCAGGGTCGAGGCTCCCAAGCCACCTATGTTTAAAGGCATCCGCAATGCTCAAGAGGCGGAGAATTTCTTGTGGCACTTGGAGAATTACTTCAAGTGTAGCCGGGTGAAGAGGACGAGACCAAGATCAACACAGCCGTGTTGTATCTTTCAGAGATGGCCATACTGTGGTGGAGGCATAAGGAAGCCGAGGTAGGGAAGGGGACGTGCACCATCAACATGTGGGAGCAATTTTGCAAAGAATTCAAACAAGCCTTCTTCCCTAATAACGTCATATATGAGGTTAAGTGCAAGTTCAGGGAGCTGAAGCAAACGAGAAGCATCCGGGCGTACGTGAAAGAGTTCACAACTCTGACGCTTCAGATTCCCAACCTCACGGATGAAGACATGCTGTTCCACTTCATGGATGGGTTGCAGAATTGGGCCAAGACGGAGTTGGAGCGGTGATAGGTCAAGACCATAGATGAAGCCATCACCCAGGCCGAGTCTTTGACAGACTTTAAGCATGATCGGCATGACAAGGCAAAGGGCAAGGATGCAAGGAGCAGTCATGCCAAAGGTGGGGGAGACCGTGGCCGAGGCAAAGAGCAGCAAGCACACCCTAAGCAGCACGACCCCCACAAGCTGGACAGTAGACGGTTCGTGTGCCAGAACTACACGGAGAAGAAGGCACAGACCACTAAGGGAGATGGTTGCTACATCTACGGCGGACCACATAGCTATGCCAGGTGCCCGGAAATGAAGAACCTTGGTGCCATCCTACGCGAACGAAAAGAGAAGGACGCACAAGGGCAAGGGCAGGACACGGGCACGACGTAGTTGGGCATGGTGGGGCTATGCGGTGCTATAGCCAAGCACACAGAGAAGCCAGGAGACTTTAGCACGCAGTATGTAGACATCTCCATTAATGGACGAGGAGCTCGCGCCATGGTAGACTCTGGGGCCGAGGCAAACATTATGACCAAGACGGCGACAGAGAGGTTAGGGCTGAACTATGTTCCAAGCAACACCCACCTCAAGACAGTTAATGCCCCACCGACTCCCGTGTGCGGGGTCGCGCAACGAGTGAGCATCACGTTGGGAAAATGGCAAGGTAAGGCAAACTTCACCGTTGCTCCTTTGGATATCTTTGACATTATTCTTGGGTAGGAGTTCTTCCAGCGCTGCCCTACGATGATCGATCCCTACCTCCAACGACTCATGGTCATAGTGCGGGAAGGGTCGTGCATGGTACCTCTAGTTAAGGTACCTAAGAAGGAAGAACATGCCCTCTTGTCTGCCATGCAGATCGTGAAGGGCCTGAAGAAAGGAGAACCGACGTTCCTAGCCACCATTGCAAGTTCGGGAGAAGACAATGGTGCTAAGGAGTCCTTGCCATTGATAATAGAGAAGGTCCTTGAAGAGAACAAGGATGTGATGCCAGACGAGCTGCCGAAGACCCTACCTCCGAGGCGCGAGGTAGATCACAAGAGAGAGCTGGAGGTCGGAGCCAAGCCACCCGCGCATGCACTTTATCGCATGGCTCCGCCTGAACTAGAGGAGCTAAGGAACCAGTTGAAAGAGCTCCTCGAGGCCGGTCACATCTGTCCATCCAAGGCACCTTATGGCGTACCGGTACTATTCCAGAAGAAGAAGGATGGATCCTTACGCTTATGCATCGACTATCGGGCGCTCAATAAGGTAACTATTAAGAACAAATACCCTATCCCGCTCATTGCAGATTTGTTTGACAGACTTGGACAGGCCAAGTACTTTACGAAGGTGGACCTCCGAAAAGGCTACTACCAAGTGCGCATCGCAGAAGGGGACGAGCCAAAGACAGCGTGCGTGACCAGATATGGAGCATACAAGTGGTTGGTAATGCCTTTTGGCTTAACCAACGCACCCGCCACATTTTGCACGCTGATGAACAAGATCTTTCATCCCTACTTGGATCAGTTCGTGGTGGTGTACTTGGACGACATAGTCATCTATAGCAACACCTTGGAGGAGCACATAGAGCATCTAAGGAAAGTCTTCCAAGTCTTACGGGAGAACCAACTATACATCAAGCGGGAGAAGTGCGAGTTTGCCCAACACGAAGTGCATTTCTTGGGACATATCATCAGCCAAGGCGAACTACGGATGGACGAGGCCAAAATACGGGCAATCCAAGAATGGGAGGTGCCCACTAAAGTGACTGAGCTACGATCGTTCCTTGGACTTGCGAATTATTATCACAGGTTCATAAGGGGTTACTCCACAAAGGCCGCTCCGCTGACCGAGTTATTGAAGAAAAATAAGCCGTGGGTTTGGAGCACGGAGTGCCAGCAAGCCTTCGAAGGTCTCAAGGCTGCGATAACAGAAGAGCCGGTCTTGACGCTGCCCGACTTTTCAAAGAGCTTCGAAGTACATACGGATGCCTCAGACTTTGCCATTGGGGGAGTCTTAATGCAGGAAAGACACCCAATAGCATTCGAGAGCCGCAAACTGAACGAGATCGAACGGCGCTATACAGTGCAGGAGAAAGAAATGATGGCCATTGTACATTGCCTGCGCACACGAAGACACTACTTGCTAGGCTCCAAGTTTGTGGTTAAGACGGACAACGTGGCCACTAGCTACTTTCAGTCACAGAAGAAGATCACCCTGAAACAAGCTAGGTGGCAGGACTTTCTAGCCGAGTTTGACTATGTCTTGGAGTATAAGCCAGGAAGAGGCAACGTTGTGGCCGATGCGCTAAGTAGAAAGGCTGAACTTGCTGCCATCACAACGGTCCATTGTGATATTCAAGATGCAATCAAAGATGGTATGCAGCATGATCCCGAGGCCAAGAAACTGATAGAGTTAGCCGCCCAAGGCAAGACTAGGCGCTTCTGGGTGGAGGATGGCCTCTTGCTCACGTCCGGTCGAAGGGTCTATGTGCCAAAGTTTGGGACTATCAAGCGGCGAATAATCAAGGAAAGCCACGACACACCGTGGGTCGGGCATCCAGGGCAGCGACGAACGAGGGCACTGATCGAGGCTATCTATTTCTGGCCACGCATGCAAGACGATATCGAGTGCTATGTGCAGACTTGTCTTGTGTGTCAGCAAGACAAGGTAGAGCAAAGGCATTTGGGAGGACTACTAGAGCCGCTACCCGTAGCGGAACGTCCATGGGAAAACGTGACTATGGACTTCATCACTTCCCTACCTAAGTCCGACGGGCATGGAACTATCATGGTCGTGGTGGACAAGTTCTCAAAATATGCCACTTTCATATCCACCACAGTCGGATGCATCGCAAAGGAGGCCGCTCGATTGTTCTTCAAAAACGTGGTGAAATATTGGGGGCTGCCAAGACACATCATTAGCGACCGAGACCCCCGCTTCATTGGAAACTTTTGGAGGGAGCTGTTCGAGATACTTGGCACAAAACTTCACTTCTCCACAAGTTTCCATCCGCAGACCGACGGCCAGACAGAACGCGCCAATGCCCTGTTGGAGTGCTACCTGAGGCACTATGTCAGTGCGCACCAAAAGGATTGGGCCCGTCTCCTAGACATGACATAATTTTCATATAATTTGCAAAGGAGTGAGTCCACTGGGCGCACACCGTTTGAGTTGGCGATAGGCCAACAACCCCAAACTTCGCATTTTTTACCAGCCGCTTTCGAAGGGAAGAGTTTGGGAGCTTACCATCTTGCCAAAGGATGGGAAGAACAGCTTGGCACTGCCAAGTCCTACTTAGACAAGGCAGCAAGCAAGATGAAGAAGTTTGCTGACCGCAGACGACGTCCCACAGACTACAAAGAAGGCGGCATGGTCTTGGTGAAATTCAATCTAGGACAGTTCAAGGCACTAATGGGCGTTCACCAAAACTTAGTGCGAAAATATGAGGATCCGTTCAAGATCGTTGCCAAGGTGGGCAATATCTCATATAAGGTGGAGTTGCCTCCGCACTTCAAAATCCATCCGGTGTTTCATGCAAGCATCTTCAAGCCTTACCATGAGGACAAGGAAGACACTAGCCGGAACCAATCCCGATGGGCCCCCATTACTGTCACTGCCTCGCATGACAGGGAGATTGAGGCTATCATAGATTATCAAGCCAAACGGAAGCGGGGTCAACAAGCCATCGCCATGTTCCTTGTGCATTGGAAGGGACAATCTCCGGAGGAGGCCACATGGGAGAAATATGAAGACTTGTGGTAATTCAAAGACCAAGTCCGGGATTTTTTGCAGCAATGCACCGCGGTCGTTGCATCATCAGGTGGGGGAGCGTGTCATGTCCCACCACTATCCGAGCCAAATTTTGCAGCCAAGTAGGCATGGAGGTTTCTAGAGCTAAAGAGAGAACTCTAGAATGCCTTAGATTTTTCAAGAAAGCCTTGGAGAATTCTAGACTATGTAGAATTCTCTAGAAAGGGGGCCAATTTGTAAATATCTTAGGGACTTTTCATGTAAATATTAATTGTACTTTAGTCCTTAGGAAGTAGTATAAATACAGGTGCCAACCATTTGCAAGGCATCACTCAAGTGTAAAGCAATCTTCCAAAGCAATACAAAAGCCTTCTTCCAAAAACTCTCTTTGATCTTTCTAAGCCTTTCTTAGCATTCTCTTAGCGATCTCAATATAAAGAGCTTTCTTGAGCTTACAAGATCTTGAAAGATAGTGAGTAAGTTGTCAAGAGCCGTACGGAGCATTAGTAAGACTCTAAGTCCGTGACATAGGGTTCCCAAAACCTTGGAGATTCATTGTGATTTTAGCTCTTATAGTTTCCACAATCTAAATGACATGTTTCTTGGAAAGTTTGCATGGTCCCATGTATAGAACTCAGAACCCTAGCTTATATTAATTATCAGTACTTCATGAATTATACTTTCTAGGCAGATCAGTTAGAAAATCATGCTTCAGAATTCGAATGCCATATCTTTCAGTATATTTATGTTGCATTCTCAAATAGCATTTCAGTATTTTGAGCTACTCAGTATTTCATTGGTATTTTAGCTATGCATATTCAGTTGGGAGTAGACTTAGCACCCAGTTGGACTAGGGTTCAGCGTACCCTCAAAGTCCCAGAACTACGTGCCAACGTAGGTTCATAAGTCGCCCCTGTTGGGCATCAATTTTTGTGATAACGCCATAGTCATGCCTTTATACCCCTGTAAAGGTATATTGAGTCCTTCGAGATGAAAAAATTCAAGAAATTTATTTTCTTCCAAGAAATAGATTCAGAATTAAGGTAAGGAATGATAAATATGAAAATAAGAGCTTCCATTCGTAAAAGTTGTGAAAAATGTCGACTAATCTGTAGGAGGGGGCGCATTATAGTAATTTGTTCCACCCCGAGACATAAACAAAGACAGGGCTAATCAAACTTGCCAGTATACATCGGACTCTACGTTTAGCACGCATGGTTTATGTCCGTTAATAGTAGCTCCTACAGTGGTACTCTTATTTCATTGACCATGTTATCAGCGTTTACTTCAGTATTCAGTTCAACATGTTATCTTCATGATTAGAACTTGGTCATTGCATCTAGCTTAGTTTTCAGTTATACTTTAGTACAATCTTCTTCCATGTCAGTCTATATTGTTTAATTTAGATTGTGCAGCTTAGTATCTATATCATGCATGCTCAATACATTCAAAGTACTAACACATACTTTTGCGCTACATCTTTGTATGATGTAGGTTCAGGTGCTCAGCATCCATATCACACTTAGTTTGACCTCTAACCCATACTCAACAATTTCAGTGGTGAGTCCTAATAGTTCGAGGACGTTTCTTTATGCTTTTGGTTAAGTTGGCTTACTATCAGTCTTTTAGTACTTTTAGAGTTAGCTGGGGACATGTCCTAGAAGCTCATCTGTATTAGAGGCTTACAGACATAGAGTCTATATTCAGCTGTTTTGGGTTGTTCCCGATTGATATTCAGTTATATTCTCACTTGAAATTTTTTTAGTTTTTGATTCACTTTACAATTATGCTTCTGCTTTCTTAGTTGTATTTCAATATGCTTGTGATATGCCAAAATCAAGGTTAGCTTGGGGTCACTTGAAATCCTAGGTCCCATGTTGCGTCTAGGGGGTAGCCTCGGGGAGTGACAAATTTGGTATCAGAGCATCAATTTCAAGAGTCCTAGGGATTTGAAAGTCGCACTAAGTAGAGTCTCTTTAATGGGTGTGAAACACGCCACACCTATGAGGGGGGCTACTAGGTGTTCTAAGAAAATTTCACTTATTTTCCTATTCCTATCGTGCGTGAAGTGTGATTCAACTTCTCTTTTAGAATCCATCGTTATGCGTTTATACTATGCCTCCTCGCAAAGCTAACACACGGAATGCTAACACGATTCCTCCAGTCCCAAACCGTGAGGTTACAAATGCAGAGTTCCGAAATGCGATTCAATTATTGGCTTAGACTGTAACCAATCAGAACAATCAGCAGGCCCCAGTTCCTGCAAACCCTACTGGTGGATCAACTGTAGCCAGGGTTCGAGACTTTATTCGTATGAATCCACCAGATTTTCTAGGGTCGAAGGTTGGTGAGGACCCATAAAACTTCATTGATGAGGTCAAGAAGATTCTTGAGGTAATGCAAGTGGCTGGTATTGATAGTGCTGATATAGCATCCTATCAACTTAAGGATGTGGCTCATATCTAGTTCACGTAGTGGAAAGACAACAGGGGTGTGGATGGAGCTCTTGTGACATGTGACTGTTTTACTGGAGCTTTTTTTGAACATGTTCTTCCCGAGAGAGTTGAGGGAGGCTAAGGCCAGGTGTTTATGAACTTGAGGTAAGGTTCGATATTAGTCCAAGAATACAGGCTGAAGTTCACTCAGCTCTCCAAGTATGCTTCACATATGGTTGCGGATCTGAGATTACAAATGAGCAATTTCTTGTTTGAAGTATTCGATGTGGTAAAGACCGAGTGCATGAATGTTATGCTATTAGGGGATAAGGATATCTAATGACCCATGCTCAGCAGGTTGTAGGAGATAAGCTCAAGGAAATGTCCAAGGATAACAAAAAGGCTAGAAAATGCAACTATGTATACTCTCAGCATAGGTCGGGTGGTGGAAATCACTCACAATTTCAGCAGAGGTCTACAGCCCCAACGCCTTTATCAGCTAGCGCTCCAACCCCCAAGTTTTGACTGGATGAGAAAGGAAGGGCATCATGCTCTAAGTCTCAAGGGAGTGCTTCGGGTAACAAGACTATTCCATCTTGCCCAAAGTGTGGTAAGAACCATCCGGGTGAGTGTATTTCTAGCAACGAGGGGAGTCTGAAGGATTACTCTTCTGCCAGGCAATGACAAGGAGGTAACGTTAACATGGATCAGTCTACAACTTTAGCAGCGCCAATAGGGTGCCTCCTCTGGTACATGTGGTGGTCAGTTCCAGAATAGGTTGTATGCTCTTCATGCTCGCCATGACCAGAAAGATTCTCCAGATGTGATCACTGGTACGTTACAAGTATTCCATTTCGATGTTTATACATTGTTAGATCCAAGGACTACACTGTCTTTTGTAACTCCATATATACAATAAACTTTGGTGTTAGTCCAGAAACTCTCTCAGAACACTTCTCAGTCTCTATTCCAGTTGGTGACCTAATTATAACTAGATGGGTATACAAAAATTTCCCTATCACAATTTCTCAGAAAGTCACCTCAGCAAACCTTGTAGAGTTAGAAATGGTGGATTTCGATATCATTCTAGGCATGTATTGGCTACATTCTTGTTATGCCTTAGTCGATTGTAGAACTAGGATCGTTTGGTTTTAGTTTCCAAACAAGCTAGTCAAAGAATGGAGGGGTAGTAACTCAATGCCTATGGGTCGATTTATCTCTTACCTTAAAGGCTAGGAAAATGATTTCCAAAGGGTATATCTATCATCTTGTTCAGGTTAATGATTCAAACTTCGAAATCCAAACTCTTGAGTCAATCCCAAACCTGAATGAGGTTCTAGAAGTGTTACTAGAAGATCTTCCCAGAGTTCCCCCGAAAGGGAAATCAACTTCGAAATAAATCTCCTTCCAGATACGCAGCCTATTTCGATTCCTCCTTATAGAATGGCTCCAACCGAGCTTAAGGAATTGAAATAACAGTTGAAAGACCTTCTAGATAAGGGATTTGTCAGACCCATCATCTCTCCATGGGGTACTCCAGTATTGTTCATGCATAAGAAAGACGATTCTCTTAGGTAGTGCATTGACTATCGTCAGTTGAACAAAGTCACAATCAAGAATAAGTATCTATCCCCAGTGTAACGACCCGAGAGAACCCCCTAGTCGTTACCAGCGTATTCGACCTCTCGGAGGTCTTATATAAGCCCTTAACATTCGTCATAGCATTTATCATAGAAAAATAGCGGAAAATTTAAAACTTTTTCATAATATAACACAAGACATAAAAGTCTCCTCATTAAACCTTTAATACAAAAATCGGAGTACTATGTCTCAAGGTAGCCATCTTAAAACATGACTACAACACAAGAGGGACACAACCCTTACAATACAAAAGAAACTACTATTTAGTACATAGAACTTAAGGAATCTCTTTAACATAAAGGTCCTTGAATCTTTAAGGACACACCCAAAATTGGGAATAGTAAGCCAGGCTCATCACTTCTAGGAAAGACCCTTTAGTCACCATCACCTACACTTGGTGTAAAAGATGAAGAAGAATGGTGTTAGTACAAGAATGCACTAAGTATGATAACCATGCAAAACATGCTTTTAAAAGGACATTTAGTTGGAAACCATGCAT
>JAJOON010026959.1:0-16290 GCA_029582645.1 Solanum megistacrolobum
CTTACCTTTACCTCATATTAGACATCATAATCGATGTTTGGCTTAGTTATTACTTCGCACCAATCGACACTAGCCTATTAGATAGTATCACACTAAATCTATGTTGATAATTCTTTTCTTGTTGATTACCTCCTTGGTCCGACAAGTAGTAACAAGGCGAGTTCTAACGCGTGCAATTGTTAAAAAAACTTCTAAACGAAAGAATTATCAATGCATGCAAAACACTATTAAAGAATTGCTAATTTACTATTCATACTTTGTTAACCGCTCATGGATCCCACAACCCTATTTGTGAAGTTTAGTTACCCATAATAGCAAGAACACAATTCATAGTGTTAGATGAAGAAATCATGAACTTACGTAAAGAGAATAATAAACCCAGAAATTCAACTTGAATTGCAAAGCCAAAATCTTCAAAACGAACTTAGGAAATCAATAATTGCTCGGGTTGCAAATTAATCTCCAAAGTCACCAAGTAAAACTAGAATAATAATGTATAACCCCCAAAAAGGGGGTTTACATACCCTGTTTATAGAAAATAAATTCCTAAATTAAAAGGGAAACAAATTAAGGAAAGTTTGTTCAAGCACGCGTCTTCATTCCACGAGACTGACTTACGGACCGTCAATGGATCTACGGTCTGTAAGTCCCTTCTGTCAGCCAGGACTTAGAAAATATTTCGGCTTCCAAAAATCAGCTTCTCTGAAGCAAACGACGGACTTGCAGTACGGACCTTAGATCGATCTATGGTCCGTCGCTCCCCTCCGTAGCTCCACACTTGGAATCTTCAAAAATCAGGTACTGGAACCCTCGCAGTATCAATCTATTGATCAACAGTACGGTCCGTAGATCATTCTACGGACCGTCAATGGCCACCATGGTTCCACACTTTGTCAGATTTCCCTGATTTGTCTTCCATACCTTGCCTGCTGGTCTACGGTCATCACCTACGGATCGTCAATGGACCTACGGTCCGTAGATCACCTCCGTGAATGCCCTTTTTCTGCATTTCTTTCAGCTGTCTCTATACTTCCGCGCCTGAACATCTTTCCTGCAAAATATGATAAAAACCATAAAAACCAATACAAAAAGGCCCTAGACACACACAACTTGTAAGTGAAATGTATTAGAAATACCGTAAACTCACGGTATATCAGTAAACAAACCCAACACTATGGAAGCTTACATACCTCTTAGGGATTAAACCCATGGCGAAAATCCGCAACAAACTCAAGAACCTCGACGAACGCTTTTACCCTCTCCTCTTTTCTCCTCATTTCTCTTCTTTTCTCTTCTTGAACTCTCAACTAAAATCCTAGGCGTATATTAGGATTATAAAACTGAACCTAATCGGATTAAACCCTTAAAACCTTACTAAAAATGAATTAAATCTGATTGGGTAAGGAAAATACTAAAATACCCCTTATTATTTTCGGGTAACTTTCCTTATTTGGGAAGCCCGACTTCAAACGGGAATATCTCCCTCATACGAGCTCGAAATTTAGAAAACTCGATGGCGTTGGAAAGATAATTCGAAGACCTGTCATTTGATATCTTATGGGTGACCTAACTCATGATGTACTGAAGGTTATGATCGTTTGAAGTTGACCCAAAGCTTAAAAGAACTAAGAAATGACTTGAATGAATTCTCTTCAGTTCTCTTCAGTTCTCTTTGGAACACAAGGTGCTACATCTAGTGACCTTAACACTTAGGAAAACTTTAAAATCCTTGGTAAATACTTACTCACTACGAAGGATAATTCGGGTCTTAGTTTAAAAAAATTCCGGGGTGTTACCAAAGAGATGAACGACTACTTGAATAAGATGTTAATAAAGAGAAACTGATCTTTTCTATTGCTTTCAGAAAACAACGATACAAGTCTTTTAAATAGAACTTGGAAAGAAACAAAACTAGAGAAAAAATAGGGCACTAGTTTAGCACTAACTCATGACCTCCTAACTGACTAACATCAACTAATTAGGACTCCTAGAGCTAGTTAACTAGAAACATAAAGACTCATAAAAGTATTGTTCCTAACAGCACTAGACTTTTGATTCAGTCAACTAAAATATAAAACTTACAATTAATTCTAGTTAATAAGATGTTAGACATGTACCTGTAATATATCACTACTAAAAATTGCATCAATATTGACCTAGAAAAACAGAGGGACTAGGTCGGTCACATAAATCGAGAGGAAACCTACCCTATCCAGAGGCGGATCTAGGATTTGGAGGTCGTGGGTGCCACATTGCTCAAGTAAGATAACAGATCGGTTCCTTTAATTTTTGGTTACAATTCGGATTATTTATCTTCTTTTTTTACTTTTATAAAAAAAATTGATTAAACGTGCATGCTAGTAATATTTTCTTTTAGTTATTCTAAGATTAGACATAACTAAACAATTCAATTATTTTTTTTGGATTTAGAGGCCTTATTCTCTTAAACTTTGAGGAAAAAAAGATTTTCCATATTAAAAATTCGAATTTGTATAAACTATCTAATAGTGTTAACTTAGTATATTCATATTTCATTGTCTTTATGTGTAGTTGCATATATATACTAGAGAAAGAATCAAAATTGGTTTCAACCCAACCATCTTACTTATCAAGAACAGGAAGATCGGAGGAACCTTAAAATTAAATGAACTCTAACATAATAATATTAATTCATCATCTGTTTAAAACTTATGTTTTTTTTTTAAAAATATTTTAAATATATTCGTAGTAATATTTATGTGACTTTCATAATACACTACTCATTAATTAATAAATAATACACACATAATATTCATATGAAGAGATCAATAATTAGTGAAAGAGAAAATAAAAAAAATTAAGAACTAATTACAAAAAAAAAGGAGTCAATTTGAATGAATAAAGAATAGTAGCAAATAAATAAGAACCAATGGAAAAAAAAAGACAAGAAAAAAAAGGAAAAAAAAAAGTAAAGAAAGAGCTGAGAAGCCTTCAGTTCATACAAGAGCAATCCAAAAATTAATGTTGACAGTTAGAATCGAACCCGCATTGCGGGTATGGAAATCTAATGATTCTTTTGACAACGGTGCCTATCGCCATTTTGTTCAATGGGTGACAAATTTAATTTATAATGATTCTTTAACATATAACACATATATACATGAAGTTTTAACCGAGATCACTGGGTGCCGTGGCACCCCACACATACGTATAGATTCACCCCTGATCCTATCCATCGGTTGCACTATTTCCTTTTTTAAGATTATTTTCATACAAGACCAACATTGTTCCTCAGTTAGTCCCTCAAATTTTTTCATGCATTTTTGTGTGGATTACATATGGTGAGTTGTCTGGTATCTGCAACGCCATAATTATTCTATCCTTTACTCTTTTTTATCTTTTTATCTTTCAAACAATGTATCAGTTGTTGAAACAGTTAATGCATCATACTCATAATCACTCTTGTACATACGACATCAAATATTGGGGATAAGGTACAAGTACCTCCTAGACTATGATCGAAATCCTAGAGACAGATCTTAACAAAACTAAGGTCCTATTACCTTCCCCTCCCCCGAACCCATTTTTTTGTAATTTTTGTATACTTTTTTGGCTTACGTGACATCCAAACATCTCCCACGGCGCCTCAACTATGTGGAGTCACGGAGTGTGCCACGTAAGCCAAAGGATGTACAAAATTACAAAGCAAAAAATGAGTTCGGAGGTAATAAGACCTTAATTTAGTCAAGGTATGTCTCTGAAACTTAAATCATAGTCTAGGGGTACTTGTGTCTTATCCCTATTAATTAAGTTTCATTTAATTTGTAAGGTCTGGAAGTCAAGTTTGTCCAAGGAAATTTCATTAAATGAGTGGAGCTTATTGTTGTTTTGGCTCCTATAGGACAGTGTTACCATTATTTCCTTGTTATTTTCTATATCGTCCTCACTGTCTTCTTCTTCTTTATATGAAAATTTATTGCATTTGAGCCGAGGATCTTTCGAAAATAATCTCTTTACCTCTACGAGGTAGTGACAAGGTATGCGTACATTCTACCCTCGTCAGACCT
Organism: Solanum megistacrolobum; assembly: GCA_029582645.1. Taxonomy (NCBI): domain Eukaryota; kingdom Viridiplantae; phylum Streptophyta; class Magnoliopsida; order Solanales; family Solanaceae; genus Solanum; species Solanum megistacrolobum. Next base: position 4,047 of record JAJOON010026959.1, read on the forward strand.
CACTTGTGGATTTGATTGGATCTATTTTGTTGTTGTTGTACTTCCTTATCGAGAAATGTTTTTCAAGGCCATCCCCTATAAGGGAAATTTATGAATTTAACCACTTAACAGACTGATCCAAATGTAATTGAATTTCATTTAAGTTATATAATATTAAATTAAATATTAACTCAATTTTATTAGCAAATAATTTGACTTATCAACATATCATGAATTCTAAGATGTAATCCAAATTTTGATATGAATTTTATTCAATAAAATTTCAATGTTTACGATGAGCATAAAAAAATAATCATTCCAATTGTTGAGAAGAAGAAGAATATGGAGTACATTATGTTTACAAAGTAGAGATGACCTTCTAGTCAACGAATTTAGCATTTTTTTTCTAACATACAGTAATTTATCAAACAAAAATTAGTATATTAGAAATGGGGTAAAATCTTTAAAACATAAATTTTTATATTATCATAAATACTAGGTTGAAAAAAGTGTTAAAAAAAATTCAAATAAGAGGGTAATTGTAATATCGTAAATCACAAAAAATATTAATATTATAAATCGAAAAAAATTTAGTTTTATGAATCGAATTCAAGAAGAAGTTAGTCTAAAATTATTTCTAATAATTATTTACAGTAAGTAAATCATATCATCTGAATTTAAAACCAAGCCACAATTCCCTCTGTCTCAATTTATGCGATAGATTTCACTATTTGAGATTCAAACAATTTAGATTTGACCCAAAATTTGCTCATTAAATTATCTTCAAAATTATTAAAATAAAAAATATATACCATTTGTTAACTACAGAAAAGTAGAGATAAGGTACAAGTACCCCTAGACTATGAGCGAAATCCTAGAAATATACCTTAACTAAACTAAGGAACTATTATCCCTCGAACTCTTTTTTTTTCTTTTGTAATTTTATACACCTTTTGACTTATGTGGCACACTCCGTGACTCCACGTAGTTTAGGCGTGTGAGTGATGTTTGAATGTCACGTAAGCCAAAAAAAGTGTATTAAGTTACCCAAAAAATGGGCTTTGGGGGGTAATAAGGCTTTATTTGATTAAGATGTGTTTCTGAAATTTCGGTCATAGTCTAGGTATACTTGTACCTTATCCCTAAAAATTACTATAAGGCACAATAATTGACAATTCAAAATATCTAAAAGAGATATAAAAAATTTATGATTAAAAATAGACTTATTTATTTTTAAAGTCCGAAATGGATCACATAAATTTGAACCGAGAGAGCATATATTTGCTTAAGGTAAAGTCGAGAGACATGCGTTACGTTAATGTGGAACACGGATACACATGCTAATGTGGAACACATATATACTGACATAGAGTTTAGTTACTTTCCATTCCCAAGAATTGCAACTAATTTTCATATATAATAAGTTATTATTTGTTTTATATCTATTATCTTTTTAAGCTTTGATTTTATGAATTATGCTTTTGTTGAATGTTTTTTATTAAAACGGTGGAAAGTTATGAGATTTGGAGAAAAAATGATTTTTTTTTTTAAAAAAAGGAGAGAAATCATATAAGAAATCAAACAAATAGCTTAATGAATTAAATATAAAACTTTCAAAAACAACAAATATTAGGTCTTAAATAGGATTTCTTAGCTATAGTTTTACTAATTAAAATTTGCAGTTATATTTGCTACGCATTTGTATTTGTTGTTTTCACAAATTTTGGAGAAAAAATACATATACTAACTGATTTGTATTATAATGAATGCATATTAGGAGGAGAGTGAAATTGAAGAGGGAGGAAAGAGGAACATGTTAGATTCATAGTATGATGAATACAAAAACTAGTATATTGGAAACGTGGTAAAATCTTTAAAATATAAATTTTTATATTAATAACAACTATTAGGTTGAAAGAAATGTTACAAGAAAAATTAAAATAAGTAAATAATTGTAATATCGTAAATTACGAAAAATAAATTAACAACCAAATTGTAGAAGAATTTCTCTAAAATTATTAACAGTAAGTAAACCATAACATATGAATTTAAAGTCAAGCCATGATTGAAGGATAATAGTACGATATATTTTACCTTGTCAAGCCATGATTGAAGGATGATAGTACAATATATAAAGTTACTCAAGGTAATTAAAGTGGTGACACAAGTATCACGCTAACGTGGAACAAACGTACACACTGACAAAGAATTTAGTTACTACCGTTTCAAAATGAATTATCTAGTTTAATTTGAAACGAAATTTAAGAAAAAAAAAAACTTTTTAATCTTCTAGCTCTAAATTAAAGTTATGTTAAATGTATCAAAATGTCCTTTAATTTTGTAGCCTTAAACATGTCACCTGGAATATTGAAGTTAAAGTGTTGCCAAAAAAGGAAAGGGGACATTCTTTTTTAAACAGATTAAAAAGGAAACGAGATCATTCTTTTTTAAACGGAAGAGTATCACCTGAAATATGTATCAGTTTTCTCCAATAAATAGCAGTGGTAGAAAATCTACTTTCCATTCAAAAACCATTCAACAGTCATGGAATTTTTCCTCTTTTCTCAAATGCCTTCATTTTTTCATCTTGCCTCTGCACTTGTGTTCATCCGTATCCCACTCTTGTCATGCCCAACAGGACTATTTGGATGCACACAACACAGCTCGCGCTAATGTGGGAGTCGAACCATTAAGATGGGATAACCAGGTGGCAGCCTACGCCCAACAATATGCTTCCCAATTGGCTACTGATTGCAACCTCGTTCATTCTCATGGCCAATATGGTGAGAACCTTGCTGCCGGTAGTGGTGACTTCATGACGGCCACGAAAGCTGTGGAGATGTGGGTCGATGAGAAACAATACTATCACCATGACTCCAATACATGTGATGAAGGACAAGTGTGCGGACATTATACTCAGGTGGTTTGGCGTAATTCTATTCGTCTTGGATGTGCTAGGGTTCAATGTAATAATGGAGGATACGTAGTATCTTGCAACTATGATCCTCCAGGTAATTTTACAGGCCAAACTCCATACTAAAAAGCGACTTATTACTTAATGATTACATATATATTTGTGCTCCTATGTGAGGTACGTACGTAGTTCCGTATTAAAAGTAAAAAGAATAATGTACAAGTTGTAACAAGTATGAAGCTGCTTCTATATATATATATATATATATATATATATATATATATATGATCTGATTATTATGAATTACTACTCTTAAGAAATAATGTGTTGATGTTCTAATTAACTACGCTTTCATGATGAAAATCTTAATAACATGCATTTTCAAACAATGGGAAAGCAACATATATATTATAGCACGTATGCACTGTTAATATATATACTAGTTTCTGAGCATGCGCTTTGTGCATGTAACCTATAAACTCTACTGCTGGAGAGAAGTATGTATTTTATTAATATGTCTGAGTATTTATACATGAGAGTAAACAACAAATAAGGAAAGAATCAACTAATAACGTATTGTGATCTTCACCTAATCATAATAGAGATTAAATCATTAATGAGATACTAAGATATGAAAGATCAATCAAGATATATCCTAATATCAATCAAGAGATATCACTAATATGCCCCGCAAGATGGTAGATCGGTCCGATATACCAATCTTGGACCTTAGTTCTTCGAATGAAGCTTTTGGAAGCGGCTTGGCAAGAAGATCAGCCAGCTGGTCTCGGGATGAAACATGCGAAACACGTTTGCGGTAGAGATTTCGAACAAAATGATAGTCAATCTCAATGTGCTTCATTCTAGAATGAAAAACTGGTTTAGCACACACATAGGTAGCACCAAGATTGTCACAATAGATTATTGGTGGTTCCTTAAGAACAACAGATAACTCCTGAAGCAAATTACGGACCCAACAAATTTCAGCTGATGTTGAAGCAATACCCCGATATTTAGCTTCTGTGGACGAGCGAGCAACAACTCTTTGCTTCTTAGAGCTCCATGAGATTGGATGGGATCCTAAGAACACAATGTATGCTGTAGTAGAGGAGTGATCTTCACGATTACCTGCCCAATCAGAGTCAGAGAAGGCATGCAGATTTTGTGACTTGCCTTTGCGAAGTAACATACCATGAGCAGATGTGCCAGCAAGGTAGCGAAGAACTCGTTTGACCATAGCCCAATATGTAGTCGTTGGAGCACTTGTAAACTGAGACAATTTGCTTACAGCAAAGGCAACATCCGGTCTGGTAAGGTGAAGATTTTATAAGCTGCCGACTATACTTTGATATTCTTTAGGATCCTCAAGAAAAGAACCATCACTACTTATGGGACAAGATTCGCTTGCCATTGGTGTGCTCATGGGATTAGCTTCAACCATGTTTGCTCGATCTAAGATCTAAGAGATATACTTCTGCTGACTTAAAAAAAATTCCAGAAGGTGAGAGAATAACTTGAACACCCAAGAAAAAATGCAAATCACCAAGGTCTTTAATAGAGAAGCAATTAGCAAGACACCCAATAAAATCTTCCACTGAACTTTGATGATTACCCGTGACAATTAGATCATCAACATAGACAATTAGATAGAGCATAACTCCAGATTTAGCATAAATAAATAAGCAATAATCTGACTGAGACTGGTAAAATCCATATGAAATAAGATAGGATTTGAGTTCCTCATACCATGCTCGCAGAGCCTATTTAAGCCCATAAATTGCTTTGTGAAGCTGACAAACATGAGTAGGATATGTCTCATTCACAAACCCAGGTGGTTGAGACATATAAACCTCTTCAGTTAGAGTACCATGCAAGAAGGCGTTGTTAACATATAATTGACGAAATGTCCAATCAAATGAAACAACCAATGAGAGAATAACACGCACCGTGGTATGCTTTTCTACTGGAGAATATGTTTCACCAAAATCAACACCTGGATGCTGCAAGAAACCTTTACCAACAAGTCGGGCTTTATAGCGGCTAATACTTCCATCGGAGTTGTATTTAACACGAAAACCCCACTTAGACTCGACGGGTTTAACTTGAGGATTGGCTGGTACAAGATACCATGTGCCTTGACCCTTAAGAGCTGATAATTCCTCATTCATGGCAGCATGCCATTTAGGATCTTTTAAAGTTTGGCTAATACTCTTAGGCACAATAGGTTTGGGTATTAAATTGAAAGAAGTCAAGGATCTGGTAGGCTTGGGTTTGCTATGGGTATTTGAGGAATTGGATTTTAATGTAGAAGGTTGTGAAACAGGGGATGATTCAGCTTGAGAAGATAAAGTAGCACTGAGACAAAGTTTTTGAGTTGGCTTACTAATATTATTTTTAGAATGGGTAACCACGGGATGATTTGGTATAGGGGCAGAAGAAGGAATGGAGGAAGTGGAAAGGGTTGGTACTGATGATGAGGATAAGGAAGTAGAAGTAGAAGAAGAGGTGGCAGAAGACATACCTGGGAAAGATGTGATAGAGTTTTCAGTCTCGTCTGATGAAGAGCGATTGCTAGTGGCAGCCTCAGGAGAGGTACTTCCTAAATACAATGTTGTGGATATAGCATGAGAAGAGTTACCAGAATGGCTTGATGTAAATGGAATCACATGATGAGAGGGAACCCATATATCAACAGTGTTAGACTCAGGGCGATTGGCCTTAATTTCCATAGATGAGTATGGAAAGTGGTTCTCCACAAAGTCTACGTGCCTGGAGACATATAATCTAGACTTCATAGGATCAAAACAAAGGTAAGCACTTTGATTTTGTGAGTATCCAAGAAACAAACATGGGCTGGAGCGAGGTTGCAATTTGTTTTGGTTATAAGGCCTCAACCATAGGTAACACAAACAACCAAAGACCCGAAGCTTGGCATAGTTTGGTAGTTTTCCATATAGTCTAAAATAGGGAGACTGATCCTCTAAAATTCTAGTAGGTAAGCGATTAATCAAGCAGGCTGCGGTAGCAAAGGCATAGGACCAAGATTTAAGAGGGAGATTCACATTATGTAATAGGGTGATACCTGTCTCAACAATATGGCGATGACGACGTTCAGTGGTTGCATTATGTTCAGGAGTATGTGGAGGAGTGAGGAGGTGAGATACTCCATTGTCTTCAAAGAAGGACCTGAGATGGATGAACTCACCACCATTGTCAGAATAAAAGGAGATTATGAGCTTTTGAAAGAGCTTTTCTACAACTTTCTTAAATTTGGGAAATATAATGGATACATCAAATTTTCATTTTATGGCAAAGAACCAGATGTATTTTGTATAATAATCAACAAATATTAAATAAAATTGAAAACTATCTACTGAAATTTCTGGTGAAGGACCCCAAACATCCGAATAAATGTATTCCAAAGGGGCATTGCTCTTTATTGTAGAGTTGTAAAAAGGAAACTTATGCATTTTACTGCATTTACAGGAACTACAAAAGAATGATTTTTCTAAAGAGGATGAAATAGCTAAAAGCTTGAAAACTTGATGAAGAGTGGGAGAGGACGGATGACCGAGACGTCGATGCCAATTAGAAGCACTTGCAGTGGTGGGAGTGGCGAGGGATTGAGGACAAGTCAGTGATGGAAGAGGTGAAGGCCATAGATAAACACCGTTTTCAGGTTTCCCTGCTAGTAGAGGCGCCTCCGTGCAAAGGTCCTTCATAACAAATGAATTAGGAGAATGTGACAGAGACAGAATTATCATTACAAAGTTGATAAATAGAACAAGGTTCTTTTTCATCTTAGGCACACATAAAACATTGGACAAAGTTAAAGGACGAGAAGATGATGGTAAAGAAGCGGATTCTGTATGGGCGATTTTGTGTTTGTTACCATCACCAAGCATAATGTCTTCACTGCCATCATAATCAGAATGAAGGGATAAATTTTGGATATCCTGCGTGACGTGATGAGATGCATCAGAATCAACAAGCCAATTTCCATCATTGCTAGTGTTGTGAGTTGCGTAGTTAGCACGTTGCTGTTATGTTTGAGACTAAGCATTTTTTCTTATATGCCCATCTGATCCAGTACCATTGATTAGAGAAAGAATTGCCAATAATTTTTGGCACTGCTTCACGTGATGACCAGGCATATCACAAAGCTGACAAGTCACGAGGACGTTTCCTGTGGTTGTTTTGACCAGCCAGTTGAGCACCAAAATTGTTAGCAGCATGTCTATCCATATGATTAGAGTTGTTTGCTGGATACGAAGCATGATTGGGTCAAGACCGGTTGTTGTGATATGATGGTTTGGCAGCAAAATTTGCTGTAATTGGAACTGTGGTAGAGGAAGATGAGCGAATGAGATTCTGCTCAAAATCAAGGAGCTTCTCATGAAGCTCTTCAAATATCACTGGAGTTTCTTGGGCGCATAGAGCTGCAGTGATAGTATCATATTCGGCTGGAAGTCCATGAAGAGCATGAAAGAAGACCTCATCCATTGAGATTTGAACCCCAACAGAGGCTAAAGTGCTGCAGATTTGTTTTATAGTCTGCAGATATGAAGTAACAGAAAGGTTACCCTTTTTCATGTTGCTTAGAGACTCTCTAAGACTCATTATACGAGCACATGATGGCTTCACATAGGTTGCTACCAGATTTTTGCTAGAGAGCACATGAAGATTTGGCATCAATGACAAAAAGAACAATATCAGAAGATAGAGAGGCAACAATGGCACTCCGGATGAGATGATCTTGTCGTTGATGAAAAGGTGTGGGTATTGGACTTGGTGGCTGTTCAATAAAGTGAAGGAAATCGTATGTAGTGAGGATGGTTTCCTACTGATATTTCCATGACTGATAGTTTGTATTGTTGAGCTTTAAAGGTGCATGAGCGATAACATTGATATTAACCAACTGCTCATTATTATTCATGGTGAGAGTTGTTGGAGAATTTGGTACAGATACAGGAGAAGGTGTGGCTGAGATGTTCTCAATGGAGGAATTGGTTGAGACCATTGTTAATGGCATCGGGAAAACACAATTTTTTAGGGGAAAAAAAATATGCGCTGAAGCTTGGCTCCTGATACCATATAAACTTTACTGCTGGAGAGAAGTATGTATTTTATTAATATGTCTGAGTATTTATACGTGAGAGTAAACAACAAATAAGGTGTCTAATGAGATACTAAAATATGAAAGATCAATCAAGATACATCCTAATATCAATCAAGAGATATCACTAATATAACCCTTATGAGTATATTAGTTTTTTTTTTAAAAATAAATATTATTAAATAACATGATTTGATGTTTTTTTTAGTTTTAAAGATGTGTCTAATTGAGGTTTCTTACTTTGTCACACTATTAACTGTGATACTCCAATTTCATGACCTCCAAGTGAATGCACCGAGATAATGATATGAGAAGTTAGTAAAATAAACTTCATTTATAAGTCAAAAATGAGTTTGTAAAGAAAACGAGAAAAGATAACAGCTAGCCAAATTAAATTTCTTGATAGTGTTAAAAGTTCCTTTTTATTGGTAGAGTAGTGTTAGAAGATCAAAAGATAGCATGAGATTAATCATATGCAAACTGTAGTGCAATATTAATGTTTCATCAATTAAAAGTTTGATATGAGATTATTTACTTTTTGTATAATTACAATGGATGTGTACAAAATATTATATTAAAATTTTATCTACAAGCACTTTAAACTAATTATTTAATTATAAATATTAAAAATTAAGGTGTAAAAAGTCTTATTATTTAGAGTTTGAAAATCAGAATATTTATAAACACTCTACTATTTTTTTTTATACAATTTAATTGTCTCTTCATACACGACTTATCCACCATTAACCTAATGTTATATGTTTCACCTTTTTTTTTTTCAACAAAAAAATGAGTAAACATTTTATCAAATTCATTCTTAAAGGCGAAAGTTAATATATATGTAAAATTAAAAGTACAAACAACAAAAAATTAAGAATAAAGAAATGCATGAGCAAGACAAATAGGTTTGCTTTGTGTAATGACTCTCCAGTTCATTTTTGAGTTAATGCATTCATTTCAGCGTTTAGAGCATTCCTATAGCGACCCCAAGTCATTTATGACTTGCTGGCACTGACTGTTCGGTCGCCTGGTCGTTCGTTTGGGTTTAGACCCGTTTCTCTGTTTTGGAGCTTTTGAACCTCGAAAAGTTGACTTTAGTCAAAATATCAAGTTAACGACCTCAGGATGAAATTCTGACGGTTCCATAAGCTCTGGAATGGCCAAATTAGGCTAGAAGCATGGTCGGAAAGAGTCTCGAGGCCTTCGGTGCGTGTTTGGGACCATTTGGCGTTTTAACCTTTAAAATTTGGCCTAAGGTTGACTTTGGTCAACATTTTTGAAAAACGCATTGGGATGAAAATTCCGTCAGCACAGTTAGTTCTGAAATGTCGAGTTTGGTCTAGAACAACCCTTCGTTCACTTCCCGAGGCTTCCAGTCTAATACCGAGGCCCGTTGTGAAATTTGGCTAAAAATGACATTTGGGTGTGGGACCAACTTTCAAGCAAAATGCCCTCGTATGGGAATTCCGACTGTGCCATTGAGTCCGGAATGTCAAATTTAGTTGGGTATTATAGTCCGTTTGTGCGCACGGGATTCCGAACGAATTCGGAGCAGCCCGTTGGAGACTTTAAAAAATAGAAAAAGCTGAAATCTGGTGCAGCCCTTTTAGCGACCAGATTTTGGGCTTTGAACGACCAGATTTTGTTTTTTATAGCGATTAGATTCCCCATTTCAGCTTTCAACCCTCATTTTCAAATTGCGATATCTTGAGCTATAGAGCTCCAAATTGAGTGATTCAAAGCTCTAAATTGTGTGGTTTTTTCGTGGGAACATAGTGGTGTGATAGGAAAGTGTTGGGGAAGCTTCGTTTGAGGTGTTTTCTTGTTTTTAGCTGCTTCCCTCCTCTTGACTCTTCTCTTTAACGGAGGTTTTGATTTCTTGAGCTATAGAGCTCCGATTCAGGTGATTCAAAGTGCTGGGTGTTCGTGTGGATTGTGGGTTGGCTTTGGAGTGCTTGGAGAAGTGTGAAGGTCGACGTTTTGAGGTAATTTCTGCCCCAAAGGAGCTGCCCTCTCTTCATTTTCCCTATAAATCAAATTTTCGTTGCATGATCAAATTTCTTTCGTTTCGATCCTCAAATTGTTCCCCATTTTGGGGTACAAGTTTCATATTTCGTTTATACCCTTTTTACGGTGACAAATTCGGGGTTCCCATCGCGGGTCCCACAATCCCGTTTTAGGCCCGATTTTGGGTCCAACTCCAAAAAATATGATTTTGGTGTCAAAACACTCGTATTAACGTTGTGATTCTATTTTTGATAGTGTGGCAACGTTCTGAGGCCGTACGGAAGGGAAATGCTATGGCTACGTGATTTAGAGCGCGCGCGATCAGCCTACAAGTAGGCTACGACTTCCCTCTCCTTAGATTGGCATGATTTAGCATTTGTATGTTGATTTGTGTGATTTTGAGGGTAATTGGTGGTTGATCATGCTTAATTCCTAGAAACCATGACTTAGGCTCTAATTTTGGGTACTCCGGGTTACTGAAGCATGTCTAATGTAACTATTGATCATCCGTACCTTGTGGTGCGCCCTTTTTATGGCTTGCATGTATATTTGAAAGCATGTTTGGCCTTAGTATAGGCTTAGAATAGTGATTGCCATAGACTTGCATATTTTAGAGCCGTTAGGCCTTGAAACCTCTCCGACGTCGCTTCGGACGCCTTAGCTCCCTGTAGACTGATATAGCAGACTTGAGTCTGATAGTCTGGGACTTAGCCAGGAAGTAACACCGCTCTTGGAACCTTATATCCATAATTCCTTGTCCCGTCGGTTCCGATGTATTCAAATTCTTGCTTTGGAATCTACTCGACGATTCTGATTGGATACGGTTCGGGCAGGAATGATTGATTTATGGCACTCGATTTGGGGGTACTCCCCATGATGCTCGGTTGATAGCTGATCCTATTTCTAACTGACTCTCCTCTACTCGTGGTTCAAGTCCACAGTTCATTCCACCGGGCGGGGTTGAAGTCCTTGCCTTGGTATGTATCGCCGTGGTTCAAGTCCACCGCCACTTTTAGCCTTGGTTCAAGTCCATAGCTACCTTAACCTCGGTTCAAGTCCTTGGTCATATTTTATGTGGTTCAAGTCCACGATTATCCTTAACCTCAGTTCAAGTCCTTGGTCATATTTTATGTGGTTCAAGTCCACGCTTATTCTTAGCCTTTGTTCTAGTCCTCGGTTACTCCAAATCTCAGTTCAAGTCCTTGATCCTTCATCTTTATTCGGTTTAAGTCCTTATTTCCCTATTAGCTCTGGTAAGCTACGGGCACATAGATTAGTTCGGTTCAAGTCCGAAAAGTTTTGGTAATCTTGGAAACTTCATCGGATCCTCTTACTTGATCAATTCAACTCTCCCTTCTTTGCACCTGTTGGGCTTGAGTCCGTTTGGGTTTTACTTTCATATCGTGTACGAGCATACCCACCGGGTTTATGGGAGCCCGGTCGGATTTAGTTAGCTACTTCCTTCTCTTTGTTTGTGAGTACACTCGTGTGCATACCTATTAGATGTTCCCTCATGCTTATTTCTATTAGTATGTTAGATTCTTGCATTTCATATTACTTTTCCTTTTCTTGCTCGCAACTCCAACCTTGGCCAAGCAAGCTGCCAGGGCAGCTTGCAAATTGCACTTGGAGGGAATAGGTCCGCGTCGCGGACTAGCTCCCCCAAGGAGCAAAAATTTAGTTCGCGACCCGGTCGTATCGCGGACTCTACTGTCTCAAAATTTAATTCCAAATATCTTCAGGGAACAGCTCCGTGTCGCGGACTTGTTCCGCGATGAAAATGCAGAAATTCAGAAATCGATTTTTACTTCATTAAAGAGTCCAACTAAGTGAGGGCTATTTAGGGTAATTTAGGGGACATGCATATAATGATTTTTAAGACAATTTACCTCACTTTTATCACTCAAACACAACCCCAAAAGGTTCCTCCTTCTCTCTACTCTCCCTCTTCTCACGAACTCCATTGAAGAAGATTGGAGCTTCAAGAAGAAGACCAACTCTCCATTGCACTAGTATTGCTTGGGTTGTCTACATGTTGGGATGATATTATGTTGGTTTGGACTATGGTGCTTACTTTGTGTGCATATTGGATTTACTTGGTAAAAAACATGTTTTGACTAAATGTCCTTTTATGCATGTTTCAATGGTTTTTATGCATAGTAGCCATACTTAGTACATGTGTTGTACTAACCCATATTTTCTCCCTTTTCCCCAAACATTTAGGTTCG
>JAJOON010026960.1:0-20960 GCA_029582645.1 Solanum megistacrolobum
TATATATATATATATATATATATATATATATATATATATATATATATATACACACACTTAAATGTCAATTATTAATATTTATAACTACTTACAATGAAATGGTATACCATTCAACTTTATAAAGAAGGTTATCCAGGTATGGATATTAACAAATTTTGTAACTAATTTCATGTTTTTCTTGTATTCACTATATTTTTTTTAACAAAAGTTGGCCTTTCATTGATGAGATAAGGATATATACTTTGAAGTTTGACATACCAAACTTAATTCTTTGGTGCTTAAGAAGCACTTAGCAAAAAGTAAGCCAATAGATAGGCTAGTGAAAGTTACTGGCTACGAATCTAATGCGGTTCAAAAATAAGATTAACATTCTTTATTAATTTTTATCTAAAGGTCACCAAATCCATTCTATCCAAATATACAAGGCCTTAAAGAGTCTAGGAAGATTAGTAAAGGAGTTGAAGATATGGTTAACATCATTTAAGAGGATAATCGAAGCAAGTTTGTCTGCATGTTAATTTGCCTCTCTGAGGCAGTATTTGATGGTGAAATCATGTTCTTAACTAATTTCTGAATTTTCTTAACTGGGATGTACATTCTTCAGGCGATACTCCAATTTTCAATGATGGCTTTACCAAGTATGATGGAGTCAGTTTCTCTGATAATCATATTCACTCTTCTTTGGATGCATAGTTCCATTCCATGAAGCATGTGCATGGCTTATGCCCAATTGCTAGTTCTTTCTCTAAGATTTATAGTGAAGGCCATGATGACTTGTACCATTCCATTCCTCGGTATTCCACCTCCACTACACACATATCATTAACACAAGATCCATCAATGTTAAGTTTAAAATCCATAGTTGGTGGTCTTATCCATTTCACTATTATGGTAGTCTTATGATCAATATAAACGTTAAAAATTTTGCTTATGTTTTCCCAAGAGTTCTCACCTTTGATCCTGCCAAAGTATGACTACAAAGTGAAAAACAAGATATCAGTAATGTTTCTTTTTTATATATAAATGAAATTTTTAGTTGATTTATATATATTTGTGGTTGCATCTGCTCCTCCATAACTCTCAGCAAAAAACATGGTAAATAGTCTTGTGATGTATGTTGCCTTTAGTTTGAGGATTTTCTTGGTTCACTATTTCCATATAGTAGGCTCATCAAATTAATGTTGGAGTACTTCACCCCAATGGGAATTGCATATAGCCTCTAAATCTTCTTAGCATGTTCACCTGCATAGAAAATATGTTCTGCATTTTGCAAAGTGGTAGGAATATTATTGTTAGTGCAACAGTAGAAAGTAGGAGATACTGGGATACCAAGTCTGGCAATCTTGGCATCTATGGGTGTGCAAAATCCGAGTCAACCAATAAATCGAATCAAAAAAATATGTTATTGAGTTATTGGGTTGATAGATTTTTAATGGTTTTATAAAAAAAATTATTGGATTATCATTTCAGTATCAGTTTTTAGTATTGGGTAAATCGATAACTCATTAAGATGATAGTAATTTATCACCTTTACCCTTCATAAATATTAAATATTAATAGTTTAACATAACTAGAACTATATTAGTACTCTACACTACAGTCTATACACTTCACACTACTTCTACTTCACATCAGAAATTCCATATTATGTTTTGGTTGTAACATGTAATTGTTGCCTTCATGTTAAATCTACTCTTATTAATGCAGTTTCTCATTATATTTTTTGTTTCACTATATCAAAGCATTTACAACTGGTTTGCTTGTTTCGCTGTATCACGCTAAATTGTTAGACAAGTGAGAAGTCATATATTTATTTTATGAGTATTTTCTTATTAGGTACACTAAAATCGAATCGTTAATGACCCAGAATCGATAAACCGATAAAGAATATCTTATTGGTTTGGCATTTTGAAAAATTGAAAATCGATAAATCAAACCGATAATATATAAAACCGAATCGAACCGACCGATGCACACCCTATTGGCATATGTAGGAAGTCTATTTATAATAGCTCTCCAAGTTAAGAAGGACATTTTGAAAGGGATGTCTTTATGTCATATTTTGTTAAAAGTTGTGGTGACAATACCCTTATGCCTACAAAATATTTCAGACCGAGGCCACAATGAAATTTTCTGCATTAGTAAGGGACCAAATAGTTTTATCTTGTTCTTAGTTGTTATGTTTCAAGCACAAATTTTTTATCATGATCTTAGTCTGATTGGAAAGGTGATTCTGCAAAATGATATGATTCCAGCTTTCATTATCGAAGACCTCTTTAATCATGATATTATGGACACTATTACCTGGAGGCAGAAACTTATATAGTGTACCCAAGTGGGACCAATTGTCGCACCAAAAATTCACCTCACCTCTGCTCAAGATTCATTTGATTTTATTTTTTGCATTCCCCCTTATGTTACACATATGTTTTCACCAAGTAGATTGTCCTTTCCTCCAAGTAGATATAACAGGATGAGTATCTTGGAAATACTTGTGCTTCACAAATTTAGTCCACAGAAAATTGTTGGTTCTAAGACTCCACCACTACATGAAGGATAAGGCAATGCAGACATAACCAATCCTTCTGATATTAATCACATCCTCTTAAAGAGGGAGACTAAGTGTTTGCCAAGCAGTCCAATAATGTTTACCACCTTCCTCTTTTCCAGACCAGAAGAATCTAGCATGATATCTTTCAATATTATAAAATGTGCCTTTAGGAGGTTGTAGAGCAGCAAGAAGATGGGCGGGGAGGGCTAAGAGGACATGCTTGGTGAGAATAATTATTTTCCCTATTGAAAAAAGTTTGTTATGCTACCCTTTGATTATGTTAATGATGTTCTTGACTAAATCATTAAAGTGGCTAATCTTTTTCTTCCCACTAATAGTGTAACACCCCGTATGCTAGAAAGACCAGATTGCAGAAAATCAGAAGTTGCAGGTGCTACCAACGGGGACCACCCACGGATCGTAGGTGGGGCCCGTGGGTTGCCACCTGCAGCCCTCCCAACTCACAAAATCTCAGCCAAGGGTTGACCCACGCAAGGACCCATGGACCGTAGGTAGGACCACGGTCCGTGTTCCAGGGCCGTGGTTTAGACCACCAGCTTTCAGCTCCAAGATGCCAAAAGATGCCCTACCAGGACTGACCGTTAGTAAATCCATGGTCCGTCGGTCAGGGACCATCAGTGGCCTCGTCAGATTTTATGTTAGGGTCGTTGTGGTATTTTCCCTAAGCATTGGACGCCTAAACTGCATCATTTAACCCTTAAACTATGTCGTTTTTGTCTGTTTTAGCCTAGTAACTTAATCAGAATCCACCCTAAGCGATTCATTCATCAAAATTTAGCAAACTCGAAGAAAAAGTCGACCAAACCCCTCTCCAAGAACGCAGCAAGATTCCCCCAATTCCAGCCCCGAAATCGAAAGATTTCTCCATGGAATTCACTGGTTGATTCCTTTCATCCATTGGTCCCTAGGTTTCAGTCAGAATCTTGGTTCCCTAAATATTGCTTAGACCTAGGGTTTCTAGAACTTCAGATAATTGTTGTCATTTAGCCGTTAGAATACTCTAAGTAAGAATATCATGATTTTGTAACGTTGTTGCTTAGTTTCTTGCATGAAATTCAAAACCCTAGGGGTGTAGATTCATTTAGTTCATGAATTACACTTGCTAGATGCTCTAGTTAAGAATGTTTCATTTTCAGTACATTAATGTTGCATTTTCAGTTAACATGTCAGAATTTCGAGCTATCCGGTTATTTAAGTTATGTTGTATTTTTTTACATTATACTGGGAGTAGGCTTATTACTGAGTTGGACTAGGGTCAGTCACCCTCATAGTCCTAGAACTACGTGCCCTTGTAGGTAAATCCCTTATGTGGGCATTATACTTAGTGATCACACCAGTCATGCCTTTATACCCCTGGCAAGGTATATTAGGTCCTCTCGATGGGGTGTATACATCGGACTCCACGTTTAGTTTACGTGGTTTTATATCGGTTATTAGTAGCTCCCACAGTCATATTCCAGTGCATTGATTAGGTTATCAGTTACAGTTACAGATCAGTATTTAGTTTCAGTATGTTAGGAACTTAGCCATTGCATTCATTTTAGTTCATATTCAGTATGCTCAATATATTCATCATGTTCATCTTATATCATTGCTTAGTATGCTTTATTTCAGTTATGTATATGTTGTTTAGCTTTATCCTATCATGTGTGCTCAGTAAGTACTGACGCATACTCTGCACTACATATTCTCGTGATGTAGGTTCAGGTTCTCACCATTCAGGTCACACATAGATCGGTTCTCGATCTCCAATTCAGCAGTATTAGTGGTGAGTTCTCATTCTTCGAGGACGATAGACATGTTTTCTTGTACTTTCAGTCTTTCAGTTTCAATTTTGCTAGAGTTAGCTGGGGCATGTCTCAATATCTCTAGTCAGTTAGAGGCTTTTATTCAGACATAGTTAGAATCAGTTCTAGTTTTTTAAGTTATAATCTAGTATTGTAAACTCTTATTCAGTATGTTATTCAAATTAGTATTGGGAATTCCCCCATTTCATTTTATACTATGATTTAAGCTTCCGAACAATAGTTTTCATTTCAAATTTTATCTAGTATGCTAGGATACGCCAGCTCAGGCTTAGCTTGGGGTCACTCGTGATCCTAGGTCTCGTGTTTACGTCTTGAGGGTAGCCTCAAGCTGTGACAAACTTGGTATCATGGCACTAGGTTTAAGAGTCCTAGGATGTCTGAAAAGTCGCACTAAGTAGAGTCTCTTTCATGAGTGTGAAGTGTGCCACACCTATGATGGGGAGGCTATGAAGTATTTTAGGAAAAATTTCACTTTCTTTTTATTCTTATCGTGTGTGGGTATGGTATTCTTTCTAACTCAACGTTATACATTTCAGATCATGCCTCCTCGTAGAGCTTATGCAAGGAATGCTTATTCCCGCAACGCTAATGTAGCTCTTCCAGTCCTAGACCATGAGGTTTCTAATGCAGAGTTTTAGAATGCCATTCAACTTTTGGCCCAGAGTGTAGCCAACCAGAACAGTCAGCAAGTTCCAATTCCTGCAAATGCTAGTGGTGGATCAGAGGTAGTTAGGGTCCATGATTTTGTTAGGATGAATACGCCTAAGTTTCTAGGGTTGCAAGTTGGTGAGGATCCCAGAACTTTATTGATAAGCTCAAGAAGATATTTGGAGTGATGCAAGTGACTGGAAATAATAGTGTGGAGTTGGCGTCCTACCAGCTTAAGGATGTGGCTCACATTTGGTTCACTAAATGGAAGGAAAACAGGGGTGAGAATGCAGCTCCTGTGACTTGGGAGTGTTTTACCGGAGCTTTTCTGGACAGGTTCTTTCCAAGAGAACTGAGAGATGCTAAAGCTCAGGAGCTCATGAATTTGAGGCAAGGTTCCATGAAAATTAAAGAGTGCGGACTCAAGTTCACCCAGCTCTCTAGGTATGCTCCACATATGGTTGCCGATCCTAGGGAACAAATGAGTAAGTTCCTGTTTGGGGTATCTGACTTGGTGAAGACAGAGTGCATAAATGTTATGTTGGAGCAGGATATGAACATCTTTAGGCTCATGACTCATGCTCAGTAGGTTGAGGGAGATAAGTTTAGAGAGCTAGTTAAGGACAACAAGAAGGTTAGAACAGGGAATTATGAGTACTCTCATCAGAAATCGGGTAGTGAAAATCGCTCACAGTTTCAGCAAAAGTTTTCAACTCCAACACCTTCATCAGCTAGTGCTCCATCCCCTAGGTTTCGAAAGGATTAGAAAGGTAGGGCATCAGGCTCTAAGTCTCAGGGGAGTGTTTTAGGTACTAGAACCTACCCAACATGTTCAAAGTGTGCTAAGAACCATCTGAGAGAGTGTCTTGCATGAAAGGATGGATATTTTGGGTGTGGTCAGACTGGTCACAGATTGAGGGATTGTCCTTCTTTTAAATTGGGCCAAGGAAGTAATAATAGCAGGGCCCAGTATACAGCTTCAGCAGCACTAGCAGGTCGCCCGACTCAGTAGGGTACTACATCTGGTACAGGTGGCGGTCAGCACCAAAATAGGTTGTATGCTCTCGAGGCTCGCAAGGACTAGGAAGATTCTCCTGATGTGATCACTGGTACGTTACGAGTCTTTCATCTAGATGTTTATGCTTTGTTATATCTAGGGGCTACTCTTTCCTTTGTAACTCCATATATAGCAGTAAACTTCGATACTCTTTCAGAACCCTTCTCAGTCTCTACTCCAGTCAGTGACCCAATTATAACTAGACGGGTATACATAAATTGCCCTGTCATAGTCTCTTAGAAAGTCATCTCAGCAGATCTTGTAGAGTTAGAAATGGTAGACTTTGATATCATTCTAGGCATGGATGGGTTACATCCATGTTATGCCTCAGTCGGTGGTAGAACTAGGATCGTTCGGTTTCAATTTCCTAGCGAACCAGTCTAAGAATGGAAGGGTAGTAGCTCAATGCCTATGGGTCGATTCATTTCCTACCTTAAGGACAGAAAGATGATTTCCAATGGGATATATCTATCATCTAGTTTGGGTTAAGGATTCTAGCTCTGAAACCCTAACTCTTGAATCAGTTCCAGTAGTAAATGAGTTCCCAGAAGTGTTTCCAGAAGATCTTCCCGGAATTCCTCCCGAAAGGGAAATCGACTTCAGAATTGATCTCCTTCCAAATACCCAGCCTATTTCTATTCCTCCTTACAGAATAGCTCCATGTGAGCTTAAGGAATTGAAGGAGCAGTTGAAAGACCTTCTAGATAAGGGCTTCATCAGAACTAGATTTCCCCATGGGGTGCACCAGTATTGTTCGTGAAAAAACAGATGGTTCTCTCAGGATGTGCATTGACTATTGACAGTTGAACAAAGTCACAATCAAGAATAAGTACCCTATCCCCATGATTGATGACTTCTTCGACCAACTTCAGGGTGCTAGGCATTTCTCAAAGATAGACCTCAGATCCGGTTATCATCAGCTCAGAGTCAGAGATGGTGACATTCTGAAAATAGCCTTCAGAACTCGGTATAGTCATTATGAATTTGTAGTTATGTCATTTAAACTAACCAGTGCGCGTGCAACTTTCATGGATTTGATGAAAGGGTGTCAAAGCAGTATTTGGACTTGTTTGTTAGCATTTTTATTGATGATATCCTCATTTACTCTAGGAATGAGGAAGAACATGTGACTCATTTGAGGGTTGTCCTGCAAACTCTCAAGGATCGTCATTTATTCGCTAAGTTTAGCAACTGTTGCAATCAGTTGCTTTCCTTGGGCATATTGTGTCTAGCAAAGGGATCCGAGTGGATTCTCAGAAAATAGAGGCAGTGAAGCAATGGCCCAGACCTACCTCCCCTATAGTATTCAGAAGTTTCTTGGGTTTGGACGGTTATTATAGAAGATTCGTGGAAGGATTTTCATCCATAGCTTCTCCATTGACTAATTTGACTCAGAAAAAGGTTAAGTTTCAGTGGTCAGATGATTGTGAGAAGAGCTTCGCAAAACTGAAAACTAGCTTGACTATAACTCTTGTTTTGACTCTACCAAAGGGTTCAGATGGTTATGTGATCTATTGTGAGGCATCAAGAGTCGGCCTAGGTTGTGTGTTGATGCAGCAAGGTAAGGTTATAGCTTATGCTTCTAGACTGCTTAAGGTGCATGAGAAGAACTATTCAATGCATGACCTCGAGCTTGCAGCGATGGTATTTGCCCTAAAGATTTGGAGACATTACTTGTATGGTGTTCACGTAGATATGTTCACAGGCAATAAGAGCCTTCAGTATGTGTTCACCTAGAAAGAGTTGAATCTTTACCATAGGAGATGGATTGATTTCCTCAAAGACTATGATATGAATGTGTTTTACCATCCTGGTAAGGCCAATGTAGCAACTGATGCTCTTAGCATACTCTCTATGGGTAGTGTAGCGCATGTTGAGGAAGAAAAGAAGGAATTAGCGAAGGATGTTCACTAGCTTGCTCGCTTAGGAGTTTTCCTTATGAGCATATCAACTGGTAGTGTCACAGTTCAGAATGGGTCAGAATATTCATTGGTAGCGGAGGTTAAGGAAAAACAAGATAGTGACCCTATATTGCTTCAATTAAAGGGTGCAGTTCATCAGTAGAAAGTTGAGGTTTTCTCCCAAGGGGGAGATGGTGTGCCACCCTACCAGGGTCGTTTATGTGTTCCTAAGGTGGGTGAGTTGAGACAACAGATCCTTTCATAAGCCCATAACTCCAAGTATTCTATTCATCCAGGTTCCATTAAGATGTACCGTGATCTGCGGAAAGTCTTTTGGTGCAATGGCATGAAAAGAGATATAGCAAATTTCGTGGCTAAATGCCCTACTTGTCAGCAGATAAAGGTAGAACATCAGAAACCATGAGGTATGACTAAAGAGATTAACATTCCTACATGGAAGTGATAAGTGATAAACATGGACTTCATTACAGGTTTACCTCGTACTCATAGACAACACGACTCAATTTGGGTGATTGTAGACTAGTTACTAAATCCGCTCACTTGTTTGCTATTAAGACTACAGATTCGGCAGAGGACTATGCCAAGCTTTACATCAATGAGATAGTCAGGTTGCATGGGGTTCCTTTGTCTACAATCTCAGATAGAGTTCCTCAGTTTACCTCTCATTTATGGAAGTCATTTCAGAAGATCTTGGTACTCAGGTTAACCTCAGTACAACATTTCATCCACAGATGGATGGCCAGGCAGAGCGTACAATTCAGGCCTTAGAGGACATGTTAAGAGCTTGTGTGATCGACTTCAAGGGTAGTTGGGATGATCACCTTCCTATTATAGAGTTTGCCTACAATAATAGCTACCATTTTAGTATTTAGATGGCCCCTTATGAGGCATTGTATGGGCGTAGATGTAGATCTCTAGTTGGTTGGTTTGAAGTAGGTGAAGCAGCCTTGATAGGACCAGATTCGGTTCATGGTGCTATGGAAAAAGTTCAACTCATCAGAGATAGACTTAAGACAGCCCAGAGTCGCCAGAAGTCCTATGCAGATGTAAGGAGAAGGAACTTGGAGTTCCAATTTGATGATTGGGTTATCCTGAAAGTGTCATCCATGAAGGGGGTGATGAGATTTGGAAAGAAAGAGAAGCTCAGTCCTAGATATGACAAGATCTTGAAAAGGGTTGGTAATGTGGCTTATGAGTTAGAGTTGCAAGCAAAATTAGCAGAAAGTGTGGTTGTGAAGGATAGCCTCACTTATGAATATGTTCCAGTTGAAATTCTTTATTGTCAGGTTCGAAGAATGAGAAACAAAGAAGTCGCTTCAGTTAAGGTTTTGTGAAGGAGTCAATCCATAGAGGGAGCTACTTGGGAAGCTTATGAATATGGGCCAGTTGAAATTCTTGATTGCCTGACTTTGAATACAAATGAGTCTATTATATTCTTTCATTAGAAATTAATTACTCAAACTATTAGTAAAATAAAAATCGCTATTAGTGGTTTAAAAGGCGGGGGCGTGAGGCGGGGCATTTTACTTAGCATAGGGCAAGGCCTCGAGATGTGGGTGTAAGCCCTAAGGATCTTTAATTTTTTAATTAATAATATATAGTATAATAATATAATAACACAAAACTATAAAAATACACAATCCCTATTGTTCCTGTTTAGTCCCTTTCATTTCGGAAGCTCTTTCTATTTGTACATCTCTTTCTTCCTCACATTCCACCCTTTCTTTTGTTTTTGAGACTTCTTTCAGTTTCTTAGTAAGAATGGGTGAGGGTAGTTTGAAATAATTACAAACATGATCAATGAAACTCATAGAAAAAAAAACTTCTAACATTATTATACAAGTATAAATAATATAATATCTTAACTTTCTAATAATAAAAAAAATCATTATTACTAAAAATATATTATTATCATATTATACAATTCTCCCCCCTAAAAGAAAATAATCAAAAAAAAACTTATTACTATTATAATAAAAACATCACTCTATCATGAATAAAAATAAAACTACTTTTAAATAGCTAAATAAAATATAAAAAATTTGAGCCATGAAAAAACCATGAAGACACATAATAGTAAATATGTGATACTACAACTTGTTATTTGAGTTACTCTCAATCTTCTTAGTTCTATAGATTATAAAACTATTAAGTATCATTCATTTATTCAAGAATTATGAGGGTCAACAATGTTAACTAAAGAATTCAACAAATAATTTGTTTAAGATCTATTAGGTGAGCGTAATGCGTTGGGCATTGGACATTCTTAGGATGAACAAACGGGAGCTTAGAGCATAAGTAAACTAAGCCTCACACTTGAGTCTCAAGGTGGTTTGTTAGAGTCCTGCATCGAGGCAAATCCCAACAAACTCTTTTAAAACACTGATCACTATTAATTTAGAATAATAGGTGTTTTTTGACTTGTCATAGGCGTACAACGTATGTGCGGCGAAACTAGTTAAATAATAAGCGTTTTTGAAATCAAACACAAGATAACTATGTTTGATACCCCCCACATCATTTATTTTAGAAGAAAAGAGTAAATGATAAGCCACGAGAAAAAGTTGGATCCCCTTAACTAGAGGTCTCGGGTTCGAGCCCTGGGTATGAAGAAAATCTTATTGGTAGTGCCACCCCCGAATGGGCCCTATAAAACGCGATCCGAATTTAGTCGTGCTCCAATAAGGGCTTCGAACACCGGGTGGGAAATCAAAAAAAAAATTGGATTTCATCATTTGTCAAATAAGTTTTCTAATTTTCCAATTCATGAAAGAAAGAAAAACTAGAAAGATGATTGTGTTCTGCGGACCAAAACATGGTCGGCGATACAAAAGAATGTCATCTTTGTCAAAAGTTAGCCATTCCTTAGTGGTTATTATTATTAATCATTATAAAGCAAAAGGGAATCTTCAACCTAAGAAAAAGTTGTAGTGGTAGTAGAATTCTTTTCCTGAAATCAACCAGTGATGGCAGCAAAAGTAGCATTAATGCAGATGCATGGTAAATCTTTTCTTTTATTTTCATTTTCTATCTCCCAGTTATGCGTTTTATAAAGCACATCATTTGAGGCTTCTTTCAAGATAAACAAAAGTAGATACTTGTGTTGGTATATATCCTGAGTTTCCTAGCATAATTGATTTTTCTTTTTCTAACAGAAAACATAAAGTCTTCACACTCCCACTTTCCTATTTTATGTGGCATACTTTTTTGTTTAGTCTGTCTCAAAAAGAGTAGTTACCTTACTATATTTTTAAAAGAAATTAACTTTGAAATTCCTATTTTACCCTTAATAAAATGATTTATAACCACACAAATATTTAAAAATCGTTTTAGACCAGAAGTTTCAAAAACTTTCCTATACCATGTCAAGTCAATTAGGGTGCCACATTAAATGGGACGAAGGGAGTATTTGACTAGTCTTTTTTCTTATAGAAAAATCTCTATGACTCTATAAATATATAACCATTCATTTCTTCTAACTTGGTAGCATTTATAATATAGTCCTAAGGGATTTGAGAGTTTTGTGTTGGTGAAATATGTGAGACACAAGTAAGTTAGCACTTGTGTGAACCTCTTTTTATTTCGAGTGAACTTGTGGGGTTATTTGTCTTGATATTTTATACTCTCTATTGCCTATCTCCTATTGTAGACGTAGGTGTAAGCGTCTAAAGTTTCAATCCTGAAATACAGCAAACAGGAAAGGAAAAGAGCAAGCAAACAACAGTATTTGTATTTGAATTTATGCGAAGGTTACAATCTTTATAAAATCTTTAAGAAAAGATATGTAATCCCCTGATTCTTCTCTTCAACGATGTTCTTGATTTGATCGAATACTTGCGGCTCAACTTTTGGAGCGAAGACTTCTTTGTACTTGTGACTCAACACTTGGAGCGAAGACTTCTTTGTATGTGGAAGACTTGCAGATCACCAGTGAAGACCAAGGATTCTCTATGTATTTCTATGTATCTTCTTCTTTTTCTTCCTCCTTTCTTTTGGTCTTATGAAGACCTCTTTATATAGGCTTGAGCTAGGGTTTTAGGGGTATTTTTGTCCAAGCAATTTTGGTCCTTGGGCTTGAAGAACATGAGTTGGGCTCGTCTTGTCAACTTAATGGACTAACCCAAATGTGATTTGGACTTTATTTAAGTCATATATTTTGACTTAAATATTAATCCGACTTTATTAACCAGTAATTTAACTTAGTCAATATATCATGAATTTATGAATTAATCCAAAATTTAATATGGATTTATCAATAAAATTTCACTGTCTATAAATGCCCCCTGCTTCGAGGCTTGTTGCGGTGTCCAACCTTTAAAGACAAGGCTTGAAGCATTCGTGAAATATATATTTTTATGTAGTCTTTCAAAACTTTCCATAGTTGATTCCAATGGAAATTTTCCATAACTTGAATCCAACGGAATTTTCCATAACTTGATTCCTATAGAAACTTACCATAATTTGGTTCCTAGGAAAATTTACCATAATTTTGTTTTAAATATGGTTTTTCCATAATTTGTAGGAACACAATTTATGTACTTTTGATTTCTATAAATACACATGCTCTTACAATGATTGATTGTCAACTTGAGGCATACCAAACTCAATTTTCGTCACCTTTTTTTCAACATAGCACGTCTCCGATAGAAAGTTCATAACTTATTATAGAAACATCGAAATCATGATCCGTTTGATGATCCAGAAACTAGACTCAGAGGGCTACGACATATCCGAAATTCAAAATCAAAACCCTTCTGAAGTGGCGTAAATTGATTTTTGAAATTTGCTATCAAATCTGTCTTCTTTTTTTATAGCTCTATGCAGTCCCACCAAAACGTCTCTAGCTTGCTGTAGGAGATTCCGAATGACGAGCGACTTGTTTCTATGGAAACTAGACATCAAATTCTACATTATATACAAAAATCAAGGTAAAACTCTTCATGAATTGATGAGAACTAATTTTTGAAGTTGGTCTTCAATTCTGTCGTTATTGTTTTGCAGATTGTGGAGTCTCACCAAAACGTTTGCATCTCGGTGTAGGAGAGCTCGAATGGAGAGCGACTTGATTCGATAGAAAATAGACTCTTAAGTCTACAACCTATCCAAAAATCAAAGTCAAATTTCTTATGAATTCACCAAAATTGATATTTTTAAAGTTAGCAATCCAATTGACTTTGGACAACATCCATGAGTTCACTTCTCTGCATCTTCACCGAAGAGCCGCATATTGATTGAGAATTTTGTCATCATCTACATGGAGAAAGGACAAGAATCTCTTAAGTCAATACAACCATATTCATCATGACGAGCGCGAGAGCATATGCCACATTCTTTTACCATGCCAATTTGAAGCTTCGTGCAATTGGCACCGTGAGACACATCACTTTTCCTTCTTCTTCTTTTTTTGTAGCTTTACGATGGACCGAAGACAGCCTCAATATCACACCATAAAAATGAGGGGTAATCCATAATTGATGAGGAATCACTTGATGCGTCTTCATTTGTAGTTGCGATTCTGACGACAAATCATACATGGTGCAATATTTTAGCGATTGTGGCATTGATGAAGACGAACCACACTTCGTGATCTTCTTTTGCAATTGCGCCGTTGATGACAAACTACACTTGATGCATTTGCTTTTGAAGCTGCACCTTTAGTAATGAACCACACTTAGTGCATCTTCTTCTTCAATCGCACCTTTGATGATGAACCACACATGATGCGTCCTCCTTTTCAATTGCGACTTTGACGACCAACCATATTTACTGCATCTTCTTTTGCAGTTGTGACTTTGATGACGAATCACAGATGACGCATCTTCTTTTGTAGTTGTGAATTTGATGACGAACCACACTTGGTGCATCTTCTTTTGTATTTTCGGCTTTAACAACCAACAACATTAGTACATCTTCTTCTACAGTTGCGACTTTGATGACAGACCACACGTGGTGCATCTTCTTTTAGAGTTGCGGCTTTGATGACAAACCACACATGAAACTTTTTTTTTTTTTTTGCAGTTGCGGCTATGACGATGAACCACACTTGAAGCATCTGTTTTTTGCAGTTACAGCTTTAACGACGAACCACACTTAGTGCATCTTCTTCTACAATTGCGGCTTTGGCGAGAACAACACTTAGTGTATCTTCCTCTAAATTGAAGCTTAGTGATGAATCACACTTTGTACCTCTTCCTCTATAGTTATGGCTTTGGAGAGAAAGAGATTTTGTCACAGTTTGTCCTAGTTTTGGAGAGGAACTACTTGTCACATTATCAACTCATTAAATCAAACTTCAAAATATGCCCCCATGTCAAAGATAGAGGCTCACTTATGGCTGCATCGATCGATAAAAACATTTGAAGCAATGATGTTTGATGAAGAGGTGATGCGAACTTAATAAAGAAATCCAAGAGGAGTTGGCAAACCACTTCTTGATGCTTGATTCTTTTTTCTACTTAGATCTTTTGTATGGGATAATATGTCAATTTTTCATCCCTTCTTTCTGATGTGTAAAAAACTCTTGCAATTTTGAATCAATAAAATGTATTTACTTTACACTTCCATGCAAAACATGTGAGTTTTTTTTTCTAATTTTTTCTAGGCCACTTATTTCAAGGTTTTCACCTATTGGATTTTTTTGGACCATATAGATTTAAATTCATGAGGGCCAAAAGTAACAATTTGAAGCTTTTCTTGACTTGAAGACTAGGCTCGCATTTGAGAAGCATCGTGATTTGAAAACATAGCTTAAATTTGAAGAGATTCGAAACTTGAGACTTAGCACGAATTTGATGAGCTTCATGACATATACTTTTTGACTTGTGTGTCAATGAGCATTTTGATGTGAAGATTTTGCTCGAATTTGATGAACTTTTAAACTTGAAGATTTTGCTCAAATTTGAGAAGCCTCGTGACTTGAAGACAACTTGAACTCAACGAGCTTCACGACATGGAGATTTATCTCGGATTTGATGAGTTTTATGCCTTGACGACTTAGCTTGAATTTGATGAGCTATGAGTATTTTGATTGAAGACTTAACCCGAATTTGAGGAGCTTTGGAGCTTGAAAATTTAGCTTGAATTTGATGAGTTTCATGAGATGCATTTTAGGCTCGTGTGTCGATGAGCATTATGATTTGCAGTTTAGGCTCGTACATCAAGGAGCATGTAAACTTACATAGACTCTTCAATTTCGGTTTCGGATGAAAACTTGTCCTCATCCTCAATGTCGATTATATTTTCTTTGTAAGTTTCAAAGTTGGACAACTCCTGATCTCCATTTGAAGTCATACTCAGTTCCATATCATGAGCATGTGTTGCTAGTTCTTCAAACGTTTTAGGGTTTATGCCTTGCAATATGTAACGAAGATCCCAATGCATACCTTGGATGCATATTTCGATCCTAGAAGTTTCACTAAGGCGATCTTTGCAGTTAAGGCTCAAGCTCCTCCAGCGATTTATGAAGTCAATGACTTGTTCATCATTTCTTTGACGGATGTTTGCAATCTCTATTATGCTCACAACACACCTTGTGCTATAGAAGCGATTGAGGAATTCTTTCTCCATTTGTCTCCAACTATCAATGGAACCAGACTCAAGGTCCGTGTACCAATCGAAAGCATTGCCCTTAAGGGAGCGGACAAACTGTTTGACGAGGTAATCACCGTATGTTCCAGCATTGTTGCAGGTTTCAATGTAGTGTGTTATGTGTTGTTTTGGATTTCCATTGCCGTCGAATTGCTGCAACTTGGGAGGTTGATAACCAGCATGTATTTTTAGGTCATCAATTCTTTGGGAATACGACTTTACATATGTGAGAGAAGACTTAGACGTGGACTCAGATGTATCTTTGATAGCCTCTTTGATGAAATCCTTCAATTCGTCAACATGAATCAGACCTTCGGCAAACACTTGAAACTCCTTGATGATTTTTTCTTGTTTTGTGAAGGACTCTCTTTTCTCCTGAGTTTTATGAAGATTTTCACATAATTGAGTGGATTCTCTTTTCTCCATATTCTCCATCATGTTTGTCAACTTGGTAATTTGGACGTCTTGATCTTTGATGTGCTTTGATAGGCCTTCAACTGCTTTCGTCAAATATGCAAGTTGTTCTTCTATGGTAGATGTTTCGACCACCATCGTGTGCATTATCATCGTAGGTGATGGAGAATAACATTGATTTTCCCAAACATGAGATGCAAACATGTTGTGTGGGGTAGATCTTGTGCTTAAGACATCATTGTCGGCTGAAGCGAAGGACTTTTTGGATATAGATAGGCTCAATCGAGCAAGAACCCTCTCAACCATTTCAGCGATGGATTCTTTTGCGGCTTTTGCAGGAGACTTTACACATTTTGGAGATGAACCAAACACAATAGCAGCAAATTCGGACGGCACTTAGGAGGCTTGTTGTCGTAGCAATTTGGCTTGGTTCCTTGTGACAGGTCTCATGCTTCCCGCAGTAATATCAAGGATGTTTTCCTCAGCAATTCAAAATTTGGATCCATCAGTTTTTACGGATGCAAATGCACATCCAGATGCAGATACAGATGCAGATGCAGATTTAGATGCAGATGCAGATTTTGAGTTGATCTTCTTGAAAGTCATCTCGGCATTTTTGAACTTTGATTTTCTTGACGAGAAGAGATGAGAGGTAAAGATTGTCCCACTGGGTGTGCCAATTTGTAAGCGTCTAAAGTTTCAACCCTGAAATACAGCAAACAGGAAAGGAAAATAGCAAGCAAACAACAGTATTTGTATTTGAATTTATGCGAAGGTTACAATCTTTATAAAATCTTTAAGAAAAGATATGTAATCCCCTAATTCTTCTCTTCAATGATGATCTTGATTTGATGAAATACTTGCGGCTCAACTTTTGGAGCAAAGACTTCTTTGTACTTGCGTCTCAACACTTGGAGTGAAGACTTCTTTCTATGCGGAAGACTTGCAGATCACCACTGAAGACCAAGGATTCTCTATGTATTTCTATATGTCTTCTTCTTTTTCTTCCTCCTTTTTTCTGGTCTTATGAAGACCTCTTTATATAAGCTTGAGCTAGGGTTCTCTGAGAAGATGAAGATACCTCCTTCTAGTACATGGGACTGGAGGGGGAGATTTGTGGGGTCCATCCCATGAGTTTTGGGACAAAAATTGCTTGTTACCACTTTGGTCAGCATATCTGCAGGATACCCTAGCTCATGCCAACAAGTTCTTTGCATAACTCGAACTTGTCCCTTGTTACCACTTTGGTCAGCATATCTGCAGGATTCTCATTTGTAGAGATCTTTTCAACTTGCATAAATTCGTCTTCTATCTTTTCTTGAATCTAGTGATATCTCCCGTCTATGTGTTTCGTCCTTGCATGGTACATAGAGTTCTTGCTCAAGTCTATTGCACTTTGACTGTCACAATAGATGACATACTCATTTTGATGCAAGCCAAGCTCTTGAAGAAATTGCTTGAGCCATATCATTTCCTTGCCAGCTCTGGTAGACACAATATACTCAGCTTCAGTTGTAGATAGTGCAACACACTTCTACAACTTCGACTGCCATGATATAGCTCCCTCTGAAAAAGTAAACAAATATTTAGTAGTGGATTTTCTGTTATCAAGGTCACCTGCCATATCAGCATTTGTATAGCCCTTCAAGATTGGATCTGATGCTCCAAAACACAAGCATTCATCTGAGCTTCCTTTAAGATACTTGAGTATCCACTTCACAGCTTCCCAATGCTCTTTTCCCGGATTGTTGAGAAATCTGCTGACAACACCAACTGTGTGAGCAATATCAGGTCTAGTGCATACCATTGCATACATTAGACTTCCGACAACAGAGGAATATGGAACTTTGGCCATTCTCTTGTTTTCCTCCCTAACTGTAGGACACATCTTCTTGTTCAACTTCATATGACCAGCAAGAGGTGTACTAACAGGCTTAGTATTCTTCATATTGAAGTGCTCTAGTACACATTCAATGTACTTCTTTTGTGACAAACAAATCTTCCTTTCATCTCTGAGACGAGTAATTCTCATGCCCAAAATTTGCTTGGCATGACCCAAGTCTTTCATAGCAAAAGACTTACGCAACTCTTTCTTCAACTCGTCAATCTTGGAAGTATTTTTGCCCACAATCAACATATCATCCACATACAACAAGAGGATGATAAAATCATTGTCAGAAATTTTTTGTACAAATACACAATGATCTGAAGAAGTCTTCTTATAGCCTTGCTCCCCCATAACAGATTCAAACTTTTTGTACCATTGTCTAGGAGCTTGCTTTAAGCCATAAAGACTCTTTTTGAGTTTGCACACAAAATTTTCTTTACCTTCTACTTTGAAGCCCTCAAGTTGTTCCATATAAATTTCTTCTTCTAAGTCACCATGAAGAAAATCCGTCTTCACATCCATCTGCTCAATCTCTAAATTAAGACTAGCAACCAAATCTAGAACTGTACGAATTGAGGACATTTTCACAACAGGAGAAAATATTTCATCAAAGTCAATACCCTTTCTTTGACCAAATCCCTTAACAACCAATCTAGCTTTGTACCTTGACTTCAAGTTGTGTTCTTCAACTTTAACTTTGAACACCCACTTATTCTTCAAAGCTCTCATGCCCTTGGGCAATTTTACCAACTCATAAGTGTGGTTCTCATGCAGAGACTTCATCTTATCTTGTATGGCTTCAATCCATTGATCCTTGTGCTTATCTTCTATGGCCTCCTCATAACATTCAGGTTCTCCCCCATCAATGAGTAATACATACTCATTAGGTGAATAACGAGAGGAAGGAACCCGCTGCCTTGTGGACCTCCTGACCGGAATATTTGATTCATCCACAACTTCATGAGCAGGAGGATCATCAATAACAATATCATTGCTATTATCAACATCAACATGTTGATTCGATGCATGATTATGGGCGTCACCGTGATCATCAAACCCAACAAAATCATGCATACTTGTGTGAGCAACTTCTTCTAGATGTACTATACCATCAAAACTTGAAGACTCTAGCTTCTCCGCTTTGTCAATATCTTCAATTGTTTGATTCTCCATGAAAATAATATCACGGCTTCTCACAAGTTTCTTCTCAATTGGATCATATAGCCTGTAACCAAATTCATCAAGGCCATATCCAACAAAGATGCACTGCCTTGTCTTGGCATCTAACTTTGACATCTCATCTTTCAGCACATGTACAAAAGCTTTGCAACCACATAGTCTCAAATGGTCATATGAAACATCATTTCCATACCAAACACTATTTGGTACATCACTTTGCAAAGCAACAACAGGAGATAGATTAATAACATGTGCAGCGATCAATAAAGCCTCACCCCAAAATGAGCTCCGCAACTTTGCTTCAGAGAGCAAACATCTAACTCTTTCCATCAAGGTCCTGTTCATCTCTCAGCCAAACCATTTATTGGAGGAGTCTTCTGGTGTCTAATGCCTTGATGCTTGCAATATTCGTCAAATAGTCCACAATATTCACCACCATTATCAGTACGAATACATTTCAATTTCTTTCCAGTTTCTCTTTCAACTGAAGCCTGAAACTGCTTGAAGACACCTAACACTTGGTCTTTAGTTTTCAAGACATAGACCCAAAGTTTTCTCGAGCAGTCGTCAATAAAAGTGACAAAGTAGAGTGCACCACCCAATGTCTTTGTCTTCATTGGACCGCATAAATCAGAGTGCACCAATTCAAGCAACTCTGTCTTTCTTGAAGGGGGGTAAGACTTAAAGGAAACTCTATTTTGTTTGCCAGCCAAGCAGTACTCACACTTTTCTAATTTAGCACTTTTGAAATTTGACAATAATTTCGTCTTGGCTAGAACATTAAGTCATTTTTCGCTGATGTGGCTAAGCCTCTTGTGCCATAATGTTGAAGAGTCATCGCTCTCAACCGCATTCACCATATCAACACAAGCAGAGGCCATAGTCCAGTAAAGACCACGACGTTTGTTACCACGAGCCACAACCAAGGAACCCTTAATGAGTTTCCATTTTCCATCACTGTTGGTACTAACATTTCCTTCATTATCCAAAACACCAACGGAAATTAGGTGCAAACGAACATCAGGTGCATGTTTCACGTTGTTCAAAACTAGTTTAGTTCCAACACTAGTTTCCAAACAAACTGTACCAATACCAACCACCATAGAAACAGTCTCATTACCCATACTCAAGGTTCCAAAATCACTAGGAGTATATGAAGAGAAAAAATATTTCCTTGATGTCATATGAGATGCGGCACCAGTGTCCACAACCCAGCTTGACTCATCACAAGCAATATTTATCATATCTGCATCAAGGACGGTAATAAGGTCTTCGGTGGTGACGGTGGCTAGGCAATTTTCATTGCCATCTTCTTTAGTTTCCTCTTTGGTTTTGTTTTCCCTCTTCAACTTCCTGCAGAACATCTTTGTGTGCCCTTTCATGCCACAATGATAACACTCAATATCCTTAAGCCTGCCTCTAGATTTGCTCCTATTTTGTTCTCTATTCTGAGAACCACGAGTTTTGTTTCTCCCCCTGGAGCCAGTTATTAGGACATCCGACGAAAAAGAACCTTGGGATTTTCTTCTCATCTCTTCGTTCAAGACACTACTCTTGGCGGAATCCATTGAGATCACACCATTCGAAGCAGAATTTGACAATGAAGTTCTAAATGTTTCCCAAGAGTCTGGTAGGGAACCAAGTAGAAGCAAGCCCTGAATTTCTTCATCAAATTTGATGCCCATAGCAGATAATTGGTTCATGATCCCCTGAAAATTATTCAGATGGTCTGTCATCGGAGAACCATCATGATACTTTAAACTCAACATCTGCTTTATTAAGAACATTTTGTTGTTGCCAGTCTTCCGAGCATACAAACTTTCAAGATGCTCCCATAGGGTTCGAGCATGTGTCTCCCCAGAAATATGGTTCAACACATTATCGT
>JAJOON010026961.1:0-29458 GCA_029582645.1 Solanum megistacrolobum
GGTAAATTTGTGGTTCTGATTATTGGTCAAGGTAGTGGCTTATTGGGGAGAACCATATGAATTGTTAAGTATAGGGTATATAAGTATTTGGAAGTAAATGAATAAATATGGCCAACTTGGAAGGATTCAAAGCCATATCTCTAAAGGTCAGTACATTTTAAAAGGATATTTTAATGGTCCTGAAAGATGGTGTTAAGAATTTATTGTTTTAGGCTAATTTCTAACTGATAATTTCTAGTTGTGATATAATACATAAATAGTGATTGAAATGAATAATCTCCAACTAATTTATCAGTTTGACAGTCATCTGTATAGTTTTTGCATGTTTGTGTGTTCATATTTCTTAATAATGGGAAAATATTTTGATATGGTTGATATAGGCCTATGGCCCTTGAGATATATGATCTAGTTTGGCTAATCTCATATAATTGTGCTATCTATGAAACTTACTTATATGTCGAGAAAACGTATATCCAGTTGTCATTAATGATATTGTAGTAGTCATTGTGATTATTATTGTTAACTCTATGAAACAACTAACATATTCAAAGAGTACATCTATGTTCTTCTTGTTTGTGTTGTGTCTACCATTATGGAATAAGAAGTGCATGATATGAACTAATGGATAACACAAATTTGTGGAATATGGAAAAGATGAATGGGAAAATAACATATGATGAATAATCCTTTGTGAGAGATAGATTCTTGATTAGTTGATGTTGATATTTCAAAGGGATGTTAATCTGTAAAAGAACTATTATAAGTAGGGGAATGAAAATTTGAATTGAAAATCTTTTAGAGAAACTGCCAAATAGGTAAAGTTTTCTCTATGTTAGCTTCACACTACATATTTACTAATTATGAGGTGTATGGTTTAAGGTGGAAAAGAGAATCTACAGTAGTTATATGATGTGGATGTGGACTTGGAGTTGGTTAAATCTAGAGCATGTGAAATATGAATACCACTCCCTGCTTGACTACATCATGTTGATTCTAACTATAACTAACTTATTGTTACTTTTCCCTCCATGAGCAGAGTTAGAGTGGGAAATGTATACTTCTTCGGTTTCAGATCCTGGAGGTGATCATATTAGTAACTTTAATTAATTTCTTAGGAACTTCTTTTAAAACTTTAGTTATTATAGTTATTAATTTTTCTAGCAGATTAAATTTGCTTCAAGGTCGAGTTATTACTTTTAAGAATCAACTACCAAATATGAGTGTAGTAAGCACTGGTGGACAGCTGAGCATTTCCTGAGTAGGCACAATCAGATCCAATAGGTTGGTCCTGAAACAATTACTTAGATATCAAAGTTTTATATATACACATGTCTCTGACAAAACACAAGATTTACATAAGTAAACTAGTCCTGGATCACCATGAGGTATCTCGAAGCATATCCACACGTGCATTGTGGTTCATTCGTTGGGCAAAATTGTTTTTAAGGAAACATTGAAGTTAATAGGAATCGTTATTTTGTCTCAGCCATGGTGTTGTGTTTATTTTAGTGGCTTGTTAGTCTACAAATTATAAGTGTTGAACTTTTGAAAGTACTCATATGTTTTTGTTAGAATGTTCTATATCTGTTCATATCAGAAACAATCTCTTTACCTCACACAAGATGGTGGTGTTCCGTGTACACCTCATTTGATCACACTAGGCATGTTGTTATTTGTTCTAGATCTCATCATACTTTTCCAGATCATATTTCTTATGTTCATTTATTTTTAAAACTATTTACTTAACTTAAGTAAATGTGTCTAATGTATGTGGTGAAACTTGATTCTTGAAAATGTCTCACTGTCACTTTAATAAAGAAAATTTATTAATATTATTTCACTCTGATATACCATATTGTTTAGTAGTTTGGTAAATTACAGCAACTTATAAAATTGTACAAGGTTGAACATGTTATATTTTGTTATAAAAATGTTACTCTTTATGCTATGAAAACTGGACAGCTAGCACTTTCCATTAGCTCAATTAAAGTTGAAATTGAAACTTTGCGTTCTGCATAAATCATTTGGAACAAATATGCTTGTATATCATCTTGGTTGTTAAAAGATTAGCTCTCTTGATCTTAAAATTAAATTCAGCAAATATTGGTCAATTGTTTATGTACTTGACCATTGCAGGTGCATTAAACTACTGTGCTTCATCAATACATTGCTAGCCTTGTAATCACGATCTGTGTATTAGCTGATGCTAGGCTTTTGTAATCTGCCTAGACTTTGTCAATTTCTTGTCCTTGCACTAAGCAAATATGAAGTTTTCTCCACTCTTAGCAGGTCGGAAGCCACGTGAAGATTAGCTATCCTCATGAGCTTAACACAAATTAGACCTAAAACTACTCGAAGTAGTTGTTTGACCTGAAACTTTTCAGTCATAGGAACTACTTACTTCTGATTCTGGAATGCAAAGAGCCTAGGAAATTGGATGAGCCAACAAGACATCCTCTACAATAATATTATTTGATAGATGATGTTAGTTTGTTTATTTATTTTTGTAAAGTAGTAGTTGTGTGAACAATGACATGACTGGTGTATTATAGTGTGTGTATATATATATATGAAAGAATATTATGGTATTCGGATATATGCATGTGATTTTTCCTTTTAAATTGTATTATAATTTAAAAAATACAAAATTCAGAAGCATGATATAAATCTTGAAAATCTTTAGGAGCACAAATTGGTCAAATATATAAGGACAAATAAATCTAGTCCCTAAAATTATTTCTAGGACAATGTTTTTAATGGTCGTCAAATCTCTTTAATTCGGGACCAGTAAATACTGTCTCTAAAACCATGTGAAGGACCAATTTAATGTTGGTCGCACAAACAATTTAAGGACCAGCTATTGTTTCTCGTCCTCAATGACCATTAGCGACGGAGGCTATAGGGATGGGGTGGCGACCAGATTTTGTGGTCTCTATTGCCCTTTAGGGACCAGAATATAACTTTTAGGGACCATTTTTCCCTTCGTTGTTGAGCATTTTTCTTGTAGTGTAAGTGTAGATGGTCATTAAGCAATAAACAACCCAATAATTGAGTTGGGGTCGAATCCCACAGGGAGCGGTGCATGTTCAAATTCAATCAAGAAGTATGAATGTGATCTAACAAGATATAGGAATAGAAATAATAAAAAAAGACATGACACAAATTAAAAGGGGCGACACGGATGACAGATGGGGGGGTTTGAGTTGCAATTATGAACTACAACACAATTACTAAAAACATGAGATAACAATAAGGAGAGGAATTCTCGCTATGTGACTGACTATAGGCAAATTTTGATATATGGGTAATTGAAACTACTAGTAAATAGCTAAAAATCAGTGGGTAGGCTAGACTATAAGGGAGATAGCTGTCTCTCGAACAACTATCCAAAATCGGGTGATTTCTTTCAAAAGTCAACAAGCATAGCAATGAAGAAGAGCCCACACCTTAATTCATCCACTATCTCGAGCTAGATGGGTAGGATTGGGTTTAGGATTCACTCTCTCGAGCTGAACCCAACTCAACCCAATACCTATAAATCATTTATCAATAATCTTAGTTATAAAACCCCTTTCTCGAACAAGTTAAGAACACAAAATTAGAACTGCATTTGTGATTAATATATCAACTACACGTTATCCCATACTATGTGTAGACGATCGTTAAGCAGTATAAACCCAACAATAGAGTTGGGGTCGATCCCACAGGGAACAATTTTATTTTGAATTCAAGTATGAAGTTAAAATAGTAATATTTGTAACTGAAGGAATAGAGATGTTAGGAAACTATTAATAAAGTTAGAAGTGAGACAATAATTTCAGGGAAAGGGGTTTAGATCACGAAACAACCTCAACAATCAAGTAGAAATAATCAAATAGGAGAAAGATACTTTGGGGTTTGACCACCCAATTGCCAAACACAACTCAATGGGTGTTAATCGATAACCAAAAGTACCATTCTTCATGGGTAAGATGAGCTTTGCATGAGATACTTTTCACATGAACAACTACCTCATTTCAATTGAGTTCTCTCGAACCTCAATGTGTTAAAAATGAACACTAGCCCATAACATCACCATATTCACTCACTCGAGCTGAATAAATAGAATGAATCTTGGAGTTCACTCTCCCGAGCTGAACTGGCCACCATGAACCAATAACTACGAGTGCCAACTTATCACCTTAGTTTAACACCTCTTTCTCAATCAAGCATAAAATACTAAATCATAATAAAATAACATTCAATAAAGCAATTAAACCATGACAATAAGAAAGACCCACTCTAACTTAGCACTAAAATTGATACTAACTAACACCTATCAGGCCAAATTTAGCAATTAATCACATTGTCAAAAACCCAAGATTGGGGTTTTAGCTAATCATCATAAAAGAATAAAATTCAATACCTAATACATGCTCCATTGCTGGGTATTGATTTTCGAAGTCCTAAGATGGATAATATCCCTTCTATTACAACACCTAATTTAAATCTCTTGCCAAAATTGCTTAAAATCAATAAAAATAGTGTTTTGTTCTCCGTATTTCATTCTTACAATGACTGGATGCCTTCTCTCTCTTCCAAAAATCAATTTATACAGATTTGAGATTGGCTTTTTGGGGTTGATTGGTGGAGTAAATCGAGCCTCGCCAACCAGTTGGCGATTCACCGATCATCCTTGTACATCCTTTTTTTCTTTAAACTTTCATCCATCATGTATTGTAACATTACGCGGTCTGCATCAGGATCGCCGATCACTTCCACGACTCGCCCTTAAGTCTTTTGGCTTGCCAATTCAACTTCATCTTTTTCTCGTCCAGTGCGTTCGGCAATGCAACCTTGTTTCGCCGATATGTTCGGTGATTCACCGATATGTAGTACCATTTGCCCAAATTTCTCATGTTTCAGGAACAACACACCGTAAAATTAGGCAGGCTAAGGGAAACTCGGCGACTCGCCGAGTGCTCTTGGCGATCATCAAGATAGCTTTTCTTTCCTTCCTTAGCTTGTTTTGTTCCTTTTTGCCTGTTAGTGTTCTTGCTTTACTCCTCAATCCACAGACTTAAAAATCAAGGTTTATTCATCAGTTCTTAGCACACATTAACATTTTAGGACACTAAAATTATCAAAACAAAGCCCTAAATGAGTCCAAATCTAGGACTCATCAACACCCCAACTTAAACTTTTGCTTGCCCCCAAGTAAAACTTAAGATCAGCAGTTCAAAAGAATGTATCAAGTAGTTCTACACAAGGCTTAATCATGAACGCACACAACAAAGTTCAGCCTACTCATGCAAAGATCAGTTGTGCACTCAAAGACTCAAATTGTGACTCACCGTTACCAAAGATGCTCAAGTTCACAATAATTGTTTCAAATGCAAGTTCAAGCTGAACAAAGGTACTCAAATACCCTCACAACAAGGATGATTCCATATTCACACACAATTTCTCAACAAATTTAATGTTTCGGAATCACATACAACTCTCACACTCACAAACATGAACACATGCATGACTTCACCCATAGGTTTGACATTATTTTCCAGTCAACATTTTCAGCTCACTCAAGATCACAAAGGTCTTTTTACGGCTTGTAACGGGGCTGAGTGTTAAGGTATGATCATTTAGTCTTAGTCGTTGCTACTTTCAAGAAGTATGATTTGAACATCACTTTCCTCTTTTTCTTTAACATTTTAAACATGCTCATAATCCACCCCATTATTCAACTTCAAATGGACTACCGGATACCCCATTTCTTTGCAACTTCCACCACTTTATTTTACAACTTTTTCATTCTGTTTCTTTGCTTCTTTCCTCTCTCCTTTTTTTTACATGGAGGGGTTCCATAATTTTCAAAATCATTACTCCAAGGAGAATTTCTCACATTTCATGACTTTCTTTATCTTTTCGCCACACCCCCAACTTAGGCTTTTTGCCTAAGTTAGCTATTCAAACAAACTGCACTTCATGAAAGTTATGGGGGAATGGAATAAAGAGAGGTCACAATTGTTCAAGGTTATTCCAAGAAAAAGGGTAAGGCTCAAAATGTGTAAAACAAGGTTCACTCATCTCACAAGGTTGGTCAGAAAAGAGATATATTGTCAAATTGGTTCACTCTTTAAAAATTGTTGCCTAAGATCATTTCAAGTGCTTGCATCACTTAGTCAACCAGACCAACGGGGTAAATTCTAGGTGTCATCACACACAATTTTCAAGGTAATCTCATCACACAAGGCATTGGCACCAATATCAATTACACACTTTCTAGGTAGTGTGCAATGTTCATCACAAGAGACCCATCTGCTAATAGGATAGTCACAACGAGATGCTAAAAGTTTACACATTGTCTATGCAACTTCATTTGGCCTCATCACAACACTTTTGATGGAATAACAAACTCCCACAACCCCCACCAAAAGAATCCAACATTGTCCTCAATGTTAGTAGAGACTAAACGCTACACAAGATAAACTAAGGATGAAAAAAAGATAACGATAATGCAGAGACACTAAAATAAATAGAGTATGGTGAAAAGAAAGCTTCTCTTGGTGGCCATTAGGTGAAGCCTTGTTAGGATTGCCAAAACAATCAGTGAAACGCCAAGTAGCCTGCATCTTATCGAAATATCCACCATGGAACCACTCCATTGTGGCGGAAAAAGTTGGACAACGACTAGATCGCTGGGTAGTATCGGCGTTGCGCTGAGTAGATATGGGACCTCGCCTAAAGTTCCAGGATTTCGACCTTTTGGAGGTGGGGCAAAAGGTGGAGAAATTCAGATCGCCAAGTAATCTCGGCGTATCACCGAGTAGTGTGTATGTTTCGCCCAATGTTGCAGCATCTCAACCAACTATTTGCGACGCAAGGGCGATCGAAATTGAGATTGTTGATTCCACTCTGCGGATCGCTCAAGGAGTCATTGCATCGCAGAATTACCTAAACCTGCACATTCAACACACATTATTTAAAACCACTTACACTTGGGTTGCCTCCCAATAAGTGCCCTATTTAACGACATGGTAAAGCTTTCATGCATCTTCTAAATACACCACTTCAATCAAAGAAATGTCATTGCATTTGATACGCTCAAATTACACCTCCCTAAAGAAGTATAAGCGATCATTGTCAAATAAAGAACCCAACTTGTAGGTTGGGGTCGATCCCACGAGGAATATGGTTTAGACTTAAACTTAACTCAATATTATATTCGTTTAGTCAACTTATTTCTAAGACAAGTAAATAAAAAGGGGGGGATTTGTGAAACAAATTACTGATTGTTCTTTAAGTAATAAGTGAGCAAGATTCAAACTTCGAGTTATCAATATGAGAAATAAAATAAGGTATATGTGTTCCCCATAAGCTCTTAAATAGGTAATCCTAATAATAGTAATCATTTTGTAGTGTTTTACATGCAAAGTAGGTAAAATATGTATATGTAAGTGATTGGTCCTCTAAATAGGGAATTTCACTCCGCACCTTGGTCAAGTTTCATGTGTATACTTTACTATCCCTTACCTTTACCTTAGATTAGACATCACATCAATGTATGGCTTAGTTTTCACCCTCGCACCAATTGACATTAGACTATTAGATAGTATCACAATAAATATTTGTTGATAATTCTTTTCGTATTAACTACCTCCTTGGTCCAGCAAGTAGCAACAAGGCGAGTTCTAACGCGTGAACTCTTTAAAAAGACTTATAAACGAAAGAATTACCAATGCATAAACACTATTCAAGTATTACTTGGTTATTACTCGTACGTTGTTAATTGCTCATGGTTCCAATAACCCTAGTTGTGGGTTTAGCTACTCATGCTTGAAAGAACACAATTCATGTTTTAATAATAACAATTCATGAACTTACTTATTGAGTAGAAGAAACCCGTAATCTCGAACTGAATTCTGAAGCACAAATCTTATAGACCAAAATCCAGAAATCAAATTGCCAAAGTTTTCAAGTTAATTATCAAGAAAAATAGCAAGAGCTAAAAGTAAATAATAATGTCTAACCCCCAAAAATGAGGTTTACATAGCTTATTTATTCAAAAACATGTCGTAAACAAAAATGAAAGAAAAAAGGAAATAAACTTATGGGATGCAGCTTTGATCGACCTACAGAACGTGGGTCGACCTATGGTCCGTAAAGTCCCCTCCATTAGTCAACACTCAGAACTTTTCCACAATGGCTGGAACCTTCAACTCCCAGTTCATCAATGACGAACGTGCAGGACGAACCATAGGCTCACCTATAGTCTGTGGGTCCTCAACTAGGGTTATTGGAACCATGAGCAATTAACAACGTACGAATAATAACCAAGTAATACTTGGGATTTTCATCAGGTACTGGAACTTCAACTCTCTGAACACCTTCTATGGATGTGCACGACAGCCCGTAGGTCGACCAAAAGTCTATGGATCGCTTCGTGGTTCCACCCTTGGTCAGACTTCCCTGATGCTCCCATCTACGCCTACCCATCGACGGACCGTCACAGGACCTACGGTCCGTCAGCCCCTCCTTGAGTGGCCACTTTTGCAGAATTTCAGCTGTTATCCCATTCAACCGCGTCCAAGCATATTTCCTGCAAACGTGACACAAAAACATTATTTTCAATACAAAATTTCCCTAGACACACACAACTCTTAAGTGAAATGTATTAAAAATACTGTAAACTCATAGTATATCAACACCCTCAACATAAATCTGTTGTTTGTCATCATGCGACACACTAACACTCTATACGACACTTGTGTAGAAAAAGACATACAAACTATACAGTCACATGGCCATTTCAACCCATTCCATCTTCTTAGTGCAAATCTTTTCTATCAATCTCAACAAGAAAACTCATGCGGATCAAGATATGACAAAAATCGACCAATAGACACCATAACATACACTTTTCACAACCACCAAGGTACCAACTTTTCGACTATGTAACTAGTGCCCTCACTTCAAATGAAATCCTTTTCACACAGTAGATACGAATTTTGAGTTTTAGGATTCATTCAACACTCACGCTCAGAATTGACTTCAAGTACAGTTAGTTCTCAATACCATAGGCTTGCCCTTATTATCATACTTAGACTCTCCAAACTAGTTGCTAGGATTACTTTAGGACTTTCTTAGCTTGTAATGTAGGCTCATGGTCAGTTGTGCTACATTCGAGTACTTTTTAGTGAGTTTCTTCCCTCCTTCACATTACATTGGCTTTTTAATCTCTCTTTTCAACCTATTTTTGACATCCTTTCATTTTACTTTATTTCCCTTGACCCTTTTCCATCATAGATGTGACTTTTGACTTTGTGACTATTATGTTTCACTTTCTTGTTTTTATTTCACTTTATTTTTCTTTATTTCACTTTATTTTTCTTTATTTCTTTCAGCACTTTTATATATCATCTTTTTGCTTCTTTTGGACAAACTCATATCCTCTTCTATCTTTTCTTTTTCAATTTTCAATACACAACTCTTTTCATACCCTTTTTTCTTTCAGTTTCCTCTTTCATGTCCACCCTCAACTTATAGATTTTGCATTAGTTGAGGTGCACAATATCCGATGTCAGACTAGGGCCAAGATCAAGGTAACTTTTTGCATTAACCACCCTTAACTTAGGCTTTTGGCCTATGTTAAGGTGAACATGTCCAAATAGGGACCAGCGACAAAAAAATATTTTAGGGAAGGTGCATTAGGTGAATTGAAAGAAATGGTCTATCTAAGGCTCAAATATTTGGATCAAAGGGAACACAAATTTCATTTGGTTGGATCATTTTAGGCTTTAGTGGAATTAATTTGAACAAGGGCCTATGATCACTTTCCAACTTCAAGCCTAGATTATCTTAGCAGGACTAAGGGGGCAAGTTCTCGATTGGCACATACACTCTGAACATTATGCTTTTCTCACACACTCTTGGCACATTGTTTCATAAGCAGATTATCATATTACCCAGTTTAAGTTTTAGCTTAAGTCAAGAGATCAAATCAGTTCCTTATCATGTCACATTGAGATCTAATACATTCAACTCTTCAAGACTATCTATCTAGCACATTTCAAATTTTTTGGACAGGGATCATTTTTTTCATGCTTTTTATGCCATCATGCTTTCATTTATCTACTTACTCCTACACATACATTCCAAAACATGCCAGTTCAACATAAATTAAACA
This sequence comes from Solanum megistacrolobum, assembly GCA_029582645.1. Lineage (NCBI taxonomy): Eukaryota > Viridiplantae > Streptophyta > Magnoliopsida > Solanales > Solanaceae > Solanum > Solanum megistacrolobum. The sequence continues at coordinate 10,166 of JAJOON010026961.1, forward strand.
CTCTTGGGGGAAAAAATACTGGCAAGAAAATCCCAAGAGAGGATTATGAGTTGGGTTACTAAGACTTCACCCTATCACTCACAATCCATTTAGCCTACCCCTAATAAAATAAACTGCAATTGTCCCCAATGCACAAAAAATATAGTGTAAAGGTTCGAGTGAACCAAACCTATGGCACATATGTGCCGAAGACCACTCAAGAAGCAGGAGGGATCGGTTTCCCTGGAGCCCACTGGATCTAAACTTGGAACCCCATCAGTAGTGCTCTCATTAACTATCTGTAGTGCTCTCATCAACTCTCTCGGCACCATCATTAGTGCTCACTCTGGCGAATGGGCCAACACCTACCTCCATAGCCCGCTACTGTCTAAGCTCCTCATCAGGCCGATCTCTAAAGTCTTGATTGCCTAAAGCAACCCATCACTGTGCCACACTGGTACACCAGAGCCCCTACAAAGCTAGAGGTTAAGGCAGGGGAAGGGAAAAGTGGTGGTGGCCTTGAAGGCCCTCTCATGAATCATAGAAATCAGGATGCGGCCGAAATCTATCTCCAAACCAAAAACCATAGAAGCAACCATCACCGCACGATCCCATGTGAGAACATTATCCACATGAGTAGGGGACATACAGTTACGCACCAGTACCAAGAAAAATTTAGCAGCAAAGGTCAAGGTCTCCCTCTTAATACCAAAACTCGGGGTCTGGCCCACTCAACGCGCTCTACATTAGTAGAGAGCTGTCAAACAAGTCATCTCACAAGGGACTCCCTCTGCTTGGAATCCTGCTGAAATTTTCCATTCTGAATAATGCACATTCGATAATCGAACTATGCTGTATTGATGGGCAGAGTCTGGTCCGGGCCATATATGAACCTGCGGAGGGTGGTCTCGGAGATGTCCATAGAAAACCCCCGAACGAGTGTAGCCTTAAGTGGAGGCTGAGTTGTAGACTTGGCCCTCTTGGAGATTGACTGTCTAATAGTTGTAGCATAGGAGGCGTAAAACTCTCTGACTATGTCCTTGTTGTACGTGTCTGGGGGCCGTGCCATCCACTGACATATGTGTCTACGAAATAGCCCCTCTATGACTAGAGTGGTGTAGAGTCTACCTGTGAGAACCTGACGCTCCTCGGTGACTAGTCAAGCCATCTTATTGTTCTCATTCAGCATGCGGGCATATTTGTATAGCTTAAACTGGCCCTCCACACACCATCGATTAGGCTCCCCAATTACTGGTGCAGGCTCGAAACTAGAGGGCACTAGAATGTCACCCGCACTATCAGACTCAGAAGACGAGGCGGTGATTCCATTAGAATTGGAGTCGGAGCCTGACCGAGATGCGAACTCAGAGCCAGTCGGTGATCTGATCAGTGTGGCCCCCTCATCAAAGTGTGGGCAGTGACCACGTCGGCAATCACTAACTAGGCTCGATTCCTCATAGTACGAGCAGCAGTAGGGGAGGTCCTGGTGATGGGTGAAATATAGTCAATGTCTTCCGTGTCCTCTGCATTTACCAAACGTCGCGAGGGAGCAACCGATTTCAATTTACCCTTTGCGGCATAAGTCAAAGATTGCTTGGAGGCCGTAGTACCTATAGAAGCTTAGTTAGCACCAAAAATAAGCAAAAAAAACAATTGGATGAATTTTAGAACAATAAACGAATCAAAACGAAAAACAAAAAAAAATTTGGGCAGTAGCTGAACTGCCGACCCATGGTGGGTACCAACGGTCCCTGGGTTGACCTACGGTTCATAAGTCCCCTCCGTAGGTTAGAGTACCCAAAATTGGGTCACAAATGTGGGAACCATATATGTGTAGAACGGTTCGTTGATGGAACGACGAACCGTTGTCCACACCGTGGTTCGGCACTTAGCAAACCTTTTATGTGTTCATTGTCAATAAACACGACCTACGGTCCGTAAAATGACCTATTGTCCATAGACGGGGTCTCGCGTGTTAGTCTATGCCAGGTTTTCATATGGTTCACTTCTTTCAAACCTTTTCCTTCATAAATTTTACACAACATAGGCTTATACATGCATTTCAACAAGTAATATGGTAGTTAATCATCCTTAGGGTTCCAATTTTATAGAATTTTACAATTTATCACACAGATAACGACGAACCCTAAGTCAAAGCATCCAATTTGGCCTATTAACTTGAATTATTCAGTTTTAAGTAATTACACACTCACATACCATCATATCAATGGTGTTCTAGCATACAATTTCACATACAAACACCAAATTAACAGCCCAAGGTCAAGTTCATTGTTGTGATTTAAAATGGAAATTATGAAAAATTTCAATGTTCAGGACAAATCAACATACCTTACAAGTACACAACAATGGTGAGTGTGTTGTTTTAATAAACTTCTAGACCCTTTTTGCAAGCCTTTAACACCGAACCCAGACTGTTGAATGGTTGGGGGATGAGATGGGTGATTTGGGAGTGAATAGGGTCTTGATATGTGTGATTTGGTGGTTAACCGAGAGTGATTGTGGGAGAGAAAGAGTTTAAAACGGTTGGGAGGGAGTTTTGAACTTGGGGGTGTTTTAAAAATTAAAGGTTTTATTTTATAAGGTGTCTGGGTCGGGTAGGGCAAACATTAGGTTTTGGACCCACGAGACCCCATTGACGGTCCGTGAGTTGACCTACAGACCATAGGTCACTCTGACACTTAGAATTTTTAGAAAACTTATATGGGGTCTATGGACGCCATTTACAGTCTATGAATGGACCATCGATAGGGTCGTAGACCACTACACAACTGTTTTTCTATAGATTTTCTCTTTTGCCCCTGCACACGTAGCAACCATTAGGACTTCCTTTTTACATTTTCTGGACACTTTTTAGGCACGGACCCTATTCTATATATAGCCAACACTAATACAAAAATAAAACACCTATCTAAATAGTTACATAAATTAAAATAAAATAATAAAACTCCTAAATCGAAAAGAAAAAACTATAGTTGGCTAGATTGTACATCTTGGGTTGCCTCCCAAGAAGCTCTTGATTTAACGTAGAGGCACGATATAGGCTCCTTGATTACTCAGACTTCATCAAGATAATCTGCCTTGATCACCTCTTCCACACTCTCCAATTTCCCAATGTAGACTTTGATCCTTTGCCCGTTCACCTTGAACCTTGTTCCCTCTTTGTTCTCAAGCTCGACCACTCCATGCGGAAACACTTAAGTGACTTTGAATTACCCGGTCCACTTGGACTTGAGCTTGCGAAGAAACAAGTGTAACCTTTAGTTGAATAAAAGCACCAGGTCAACCATAGCAAATTCACGCTTCTCAATATTTTGATCATGATACTTCTTCATCTTCTCCTTGTACAAGACTAAACTTTCATAAGCTTTTAGGCGAAACTCATCAACCTCATTCATGTCATTCACTGTTTGACTCAGTGCGGCGTCCCAATCAAAATTCAACTTCTTTAGAGCCCACAAAGCCTTATGCTCTAGCTCTACCGGCAAATGGCATGACTTTCCATATACAAGTTGGTAAGGGGATATACCTATAGGAGTCTTGAATGCAGTGTGATAGGCCTATAAAGCATCATCAAGCCTCCTTGACCAATTAGTTCTATTGGCATTCACAGTCTTTGCAAGGATTTGCTTTATCTCTATGTTTGAAACTTCAACATGCCCCCTAGACTGCGGATGGTAAGGAGTGGCTACATTGTGACAGACTCCATATTTCTCTAGCAACGCCTTGAACAAATTATTACAAAAGTGGGAACCTCCATCGCTGATAATCGCCCTAGGTGTACCAAATATGGAAAAGATACTCTTTTTTCAGGAATGCTGTGACAGTTTTCCCTTTATTGTTTGGAAGAGCATTGCTTCCACCTATTTCGACACATAATCAACCGCAACAAGAATATACTTCATCCCATGTGAACTCACAAATGAACCCATAAAGTCAAGGCCCCATAAATCAAACAACTCAATTACCAATATCGGATTCATAGGTAGCTCTTGCCTCTTTGAAATTCCTCCTTCTATTTGGCAATGATCACAAGACTAGGCGAAATCATGAACATCCTGGTGGATGGTAAGCTAGTAATACCCACACTGTAGGATTTTATGAGCAGTCTGAATACCACTATGATGCCCACCAACAGACGATGAATGGCACGCTTCTAGTATACTCATCATCTAAACCTCGGGAACACAACGACGAATAATCCCATCAACACAAATACGGAACAAGTAAGGCTCATCCCAAAATAATTTCTTCACGTCATGCATAAACTTCTTCCTTTGGTGAAACGACAAATCCGATGGAACCAGATCACTTGCTATGTAGTTAGCAAAATCCGCAAACCAAGGAATAAGATAAAAAGATGCAGCCAATACCTGTTCTTCTAGAAAGTCATCATTAATTTCTACCCCATCTCCAACCTTGAGCATAGCTTCCTCTTCCAATCTAGACAAATGGTCAGCAACCTTTTTCTCTGTCCCTTTTCTATCTTTCACCTCAAAATTGAACTCTTGCAGAAACAATACCTATCTAATCAACCTCGGTTTTAAATACTTTTAGACATGAAATACCTCATTGCAGAAAGGTCAGTATGTACTATGACCTTAGTACCAAGCAAGTAGGATCGAAATTTCTCGAATGCAAAAACCACAACAAGGAGTTCCTGTTCAATCACCGTATAGTTCTTTTTAGCCACATTCAGCGCTTTGCTAGCATAGTAAATCAGATGAAGAATTTTCTCTCGCCTCTGTCCCAATACTACACCAAGCGCCACTTCACCCGCATCAGACAACACTTCAGAAGGTTTCCCCCAATCTAGTGAAATAATCATAGGTGTGGAAACTAACTTTGCTTTCAACTCTCCAAATGCTCTCAGACAAGCATCATCAAAATCAAATTTACACTCCTTTTCGAGCATTTTGCACAATGGGTGTACAATTTTGGAGAAATCCTTGATGAACCTCCTATAAAAACGTGCATGCCCAAGAAAACCTCTAGCACCTTTAATCGAGATAGGTGGTGGAAGCTTTTCTATTATCTCAACTTTAGCTCGATCAACTTCAATACCCTTCTCTGAAATCCAATGACCCAGAACGATCCCCTATTTTACCATGATATGGCACTTTTCCCAATTGAGCACAAGATTGCGCTCTTCACACCGTTTTAGTACCTCAGCCAAATGCATCAGACAACCATCAAACGAGTCACCTACCACAGAGAAATCATCCATAAAAACCTCAATAGTATCATCCACCATATCTTAAACTATCGACATCATGCAACGCTAGAAGATCGTTGAAGCATTAGAAAAACCATATGGCATCCATTAGAAGGCGAAAGTCCCATAATGGCATCCATTTTTCTAATAGTTTCAATTACCCATATGTCTATATTAACTTATAATCAATCACATCCCAAGAACCCGTCTCATTATTGTTAATTTGTTTTGTTGTGACTGCTGTTTGTAGTTGATAATCAAAACAAAAACCCCCATTTGACATTCGTGTGACTCCTTAATTTAATGATGTCTTTATTCGATAAATTTTACTCCTATGACTATTTTGACCATGTTCATACTTAACAATTGAATCTGAAACATGTACCGCTCTCTGTGGGATTCGACCCCAACTCATTTAGTTGGGTTTTATACTGAATAACAATCTTTGATGCATAGAATTGGAGGAAGTTTCTTTGAAAGGTTATTAATCAAAATGGCGCCACTGCCGGGAAGTGGTGTTGTTTGAGATTATTTTGGTAAAGTTGAATTGTGTTGTTTTTAGTCATAGTTGAATCTACTTACTTTTAGCTTTGGTTTATGTGTTGCTTGTTAGAACACAGGAAATGAGCATATTTGGTACAAACGGTAACCATGTAGACCACCTTCCTTCAAAGATGATGATTCTTGGGGATAATATCCTAAATTTGAAGCACTTGGAGGGTGAGACAACACATGAGATGTGGTTCAGATTTAAGACACTATTGCTGCAGTGTCCAACTCATGGAATCCCAGATAAGATTCTATTGGACAGTTTCTATAGAGGTCTTAGTCCTAAGAATAGAGGAGTGGCTGGCCAACTTATTTCGAGTGGTCAAACAAGACAAGTGGAGATAACCTAGAAAGTTGTCCCCATGCCTACACCTCCACCTCCCTTCCCACAAAGGTTAGTGAACAAGACTGAAGAAGGAAAATACCGTAGGTTTATTAGTATGTTGAAGCAGCTTTCCGTCAATGTTCCTTTGATAAAAGCTCTGGAGCAAATGCCTGGGTATGCAAAGTTATTTAATGGTTTGGTTACTAAGAAAAGGGTTGTGAGTTTTGAAGATGATGATAAGTTGCAACATTGTAGTGCTATTGCTACAAGGTCCCTTGTGTAGAAAAAGGAGGATCCCGGAGCTTTCAGTATTCCGTGTACCATCTGGTTGTTGCATTTTGCTCAGGGGTGCTAGCATTAATCTAATGCCATTGTCAATTTACAAGAAGTTGGGTGTAGGAGATCCAAAACCGATTGCGATGCGATTGATCATGGCCGATAAAATTGTGAAGAGGCCCATTCGTGTGCTCTATGATGAACTAGTGAAAGTGCAGTCTTTTATCTTTTCGGTGGATTTTGTGATACTTGATTGTGAGGTTGATTTTGAGGTTACCATCATTCTTGGGAGACCATTCCTTGCCACTGGGCGCGCCTTGGTTGATATGGAGAATGGGTTCCGATTGAATAATGAATAGGTAACTTTCAATATTTGCAGATCCATGAAGCAGAGTAGTGAGCTCAAGTCGGTATCAGTGTTGAATCATATTGTAGAGACTGGTTTTGAGGTGCCTATTGAAGAGAGATTGAGTGTTGATGCACTAGCAGCGGTAGTGATGAACTTTGAAAGTGATGGTATTTAAGACTATGATGAATTGGTCGCCGCACTTGATAGGCTTGAATTCCGTTCAAAACCAAAGAGATTAGAGCTAGACATGAAGAATCACGACTCTCCACCTGCAAGACGGTCTGTTGAGGAGGCTCCAAAATTGGAGCTTAAGGCTCTACCATCACATTTTAGCTATGTATTCTTAGGGAGAGATAGTACTCTACCAGTCATCATTGTAGAAGATTTTAATGTGACACAAGTTGAGGCATTGGTTTCCATGTTGAAGAGGTTCAAAAGGGCTATGGGGTGGAATATTGCGGACATTATTCGGATCCCTCCTGGCATTTGTTCTCATAAAATCCAACTCATGATGGATCACAAGCCTAGTCTTGAGCACCAGAGAAGACTAAATCTGCATATGCTAGAGGTAGTGCAAAAGGAAATCATCAAGTGGTTGGATGCCAGAGTTATTTATCCCATTGCAGATACTAGTTGGGTTTGTCCTTTTCAGTGTGTGCCCAATAAAGGTGGGATGACTGTGGTTCCAAATGAGAAATATGAGCTTGTTCCAATGCGGCCCGTGACTAGATGGAGAGTCTGCATGGACTACTGGAAATTAAATGCTTGGACAGAAAAGGACCACTTCCCTATGTCGTTCATGAATCAGAATTTAGATCGACTTGCTGGTAAGGGTTGGTATTGTTTTCTTGATGGTTATTTGGGCTACAATCAGATTTCTATAGCTCTGGAGGACCAAGAGAGGACCACTTTCACTTGCCCTTATGGGATTTTCTCCTTCAAACGAATGCCATTTGGGTTGTGCAATGCTCCAGCGACCTTCCAAAATTGTATGATGTCGATATTTTGTGATATGGTGGAGGACACTATTGAGGTATTTATGGATGATTTCTCTGTGGTAGGTGACTCCTTTGATCGTTGTCTGGACCATTTGGCCGAGGTGCTTAAAAGGTGTGAAAATTGTAATCTTGTGCTCAATTGGGAGATGTGCCACTTCATGGTGAAAGAAGGGATAGTTCTGGGTCATTGGATTTCTGATAAGGGTATTGAGGTTGATAGAGCGAAAGTTGAGGTAATAGAAAAGCTTCCACCACCTATCTCTGTTAAAGGTGTTAAAAGTTTTCTTGGGCATGCAGGTTTCTATAGGAGGTTCATCAAGTATTTCTCCAAAATTGCACATCCACTGTGCATACTTCTCGAAAGGGAGTATAAGTTTGATTTTGATGATGCTTGTCTGAGAGCATTTGGAAAGTTGAGGGAGAAGTTAGTTACTGCACCTATCATTATTTAACCGGATTGGTGGTACCCGTTTGAAGTGATGTGTGATGCGAGTAGAGTGGCGCTTGGTGTGGTATTGGGACAGAGGCGAGAGAAGATTCTTCATCCTATTTACTATGCTAGAAAAGCTCTAAATATGGCTCAGAAGAACTATACAGTGACAGAACAGGAGCTTCTTGCAGTGGTTTTCACATTTGAGAAATTTCTATCCTACTTGCTTGGTACTAAGGTCATTGTGCATACTGACCATTTTACATTGAGGTATTTGATGGCTAAGAAGGATGCAAAGCCGAGGTTGATTAGATGGGTATTTTTGCTGCAAGAGTTCGACTCTATGGTGAAAGATAGAAAGGGGACAAAAAATCAAGTTGCCGATCACTTGTCCAGATTGGAGGAAGAAGTTATGCTCAAGCTTGGTGATAGTGCTAAAATTAATAATGCTTTTCCAGATGAACATGTATTGGCTGCTTCACATGATCTAATTCCTTGGTTCGCAGACTTTGTTAACTACTTGGCAAGTGATCTGGTGCCATAAGATTTGTCTCTTCACCAAAGGAAAAAGTTTATGCATGATGTGAAGAAGGTGTTTTCGAATGAGCCTTACTTCTATCGTATTTGTGATGATGGGATTATTCGTCGTTGTGTGCCTGATGTCGAGATGTTGAGTATACTAGAGGCGTGCCATTCATTGCCTGTTGGTGGGCATCATAGTGGTGTTCAGACTGCGCATAAAATTTTGCAGTGTGGGTATTACTGGCCTACTATCCACCAAGATGCTCATGATTTCGCCAAGTCTTGTAACCGTTGCCAAAGAGAAAGAGGGATTTCAAAGAGACAAGAGCTACCTATGAATCGTTTATTGGTGATAGAGTTGTTTGATGTATGGGGCATTGATTTTATGGGTCAATTTGTGAGTTCAAATGGGATGAAATATATTCTTGTTGTAGTTGATTATGCGTCGAAGTGGGTGGAAGCAATTGCGCTTCCCAACAATGAAGGTAAAAGTGTCACCGCATTCTTGAAAAAGAACATCTTCTCCAGATTTGGTACACCTAGGGCGATTATCAGAGATGGAGGTTCCTACTTTTGTAATAAGTTGTTCAAGGCGTTACTTGATAAATATGGAGTCCGCTACAATGTAGCCACTCCTTACCATCCACAGTCTAGTGGGAAAGTTGAAGTATCCAACAGAGAGATCAAACCGATTTTGGTGAAGACTGTGAATCCTAATAGAACTGATTGGTCAAGGAAGCTTGATGATGCTCTATGGGCCTATCGCACTGCATTCAAGCCTCCCATAGGTATGTCCCCCTACCAACTTGTATATGGAAAGTCTTGCCATTTATCGGTAGAACTATAGCATAAGGCCATGTGGGCACTAAAGAAGCTAAATTTGGATTAGGGCGCCACATCAAATAAGAGAATTAGTGACTTCAAAGTGCTTGATGAGTTTCGCCTAAGAGCTTATGAAATTTCAGCCTTGTACAAGGAGAAGATGAAGAAGTATCATGATCAAAGGATGGAAAAGTGAGAATTTGTTGTGGATGATCTTGTGCTTCTATTCAACTCAAGGTTGTGCTTGTTTCCGGGCAAGCTCAAGTCCAAGTGGACCGGGCCATTCTTAGTCACGCAAGTGCTCCCATATGGAGTGGTCGAGCTTGAGAACAGTGAGGGAACAAGGTTCAAGGTAAACGGGTAAAGGATCAAGCTCTATCTGGAAAACACGGAAAGTATGCAAGAAGTTCTTGAGGCCTGCGTCGTGCCGCGACGTTAAATCAAGCACTGCTTGGGAGGTAACCCAAGATGTACAATCTAGCCAACTATAGGTTTTTCTTTTCAGTTTAGTTGTTTTCTTTGTTTATTTGCTTTTCTGTATTGCTTTTAGATAGGTGTGTTATTTTTATTTTAGTGTTAGCTAGATATAGCATAGGGTCCGTGTCTAAAAAGTGTCCAGAAAATGTAAAAAGAAAGGCCTAATGGTTGCTACATGTGCAGGGTTGAAAAGCAAAATCTGCAGAAAATGTCTAGTGCAAAGGTCTACAGAGACCATCGACGGTCTATTGATCAAACCACGGACCTTGAATAGTATCTATAGACCCGAAGTAAGATCTCTAATTTTTCTAAGTAAGAAAGTGACCTACGGACCCCAATTACGGTCGGTAGGTCGACCCACGGACCGTAGACGGGGTCTCGTGAGTCCAAACCTTAGTTTCTGCCTGACCCAACCCGGAACCCTATTTAATAAAACCCTTCATTTTTTTAAACATCCCGCCATTAACAAACCTCGCCCCCCCCCCCCACAACCATTTTAAAACCCCTCATCTCCTAAAATCCCTTCATATTCCTCCCATATCCCATATATCACTCCCCTTCCATTTCCCCATTGTCCCAATTCAATCTCCTCTCTCCCAAATTCCCCCATTCCTCATTTTTTATTGGTTCCAGTGTCCGGGTTCGGCAGAAAAGGCTAGTAAGAAGTTGTTGGATGTCTAAAGTCATCACACCATCACCCACTTCCTTTGCTTATAAGGTAATCGACTTCCCCTTTACTTTGAATTCCGGTTCATTGTTGTTATTGAAAGTCAGGAAGTGGATCTTGACCTTGGGTGTGATATTGTATGTGTTCCGCATGAATTGTATGTTAGAAACACCCATGGGATGATAGATAGTGATTGTGTAGTCTTAGTAATTAAATAATTTGGTGAAATTTGTCCAAATGAGAGTTTCGACCTAGGGTTCCTAGTTTTGTATGCAATACATGTTGAAAAAATGAGTAATTGGAGGCCTAGGGATGACAAACTATCATAAATTGTGTTGAAATGCATGATTTGACTTAGGATGTATGTTTGAAATTGTTGAAATTTGGTTTTAAAATGAGGCATGTCGACTACCTGGCACCGACTTGATCAATGAGACCCCGTCTATGGACTGTAGGTCAATATACGAACCGTAGATCAGGTCCGTGGTTTGTGGCACATAGCAATTCCACTAAGTGTGGAACCAGTGAGGTGGACTACCATCCGTAGGTCAATTTATGGTCCGTTCTGCACATTCGTGGTTCCCATCAGAGCCCATCTTTTTGGGACTTCTGACCTACGGAGGGGATCCACGGACCGTAGGTTGCCACTGTCTGAATTTTTTTTAGTTTTTCATTTGATTAGTTCTTCGTTCTAAAAAATTTTTGAGTTTGTTTTTAGTTTATATTGGTACTAATTATTCCTCCATCGGTACCATGGCCCCAAAGAAAGCTCCGGTCGGCGCACAAAAGGATAGGTCCAAATCAACTGCACCAACCCGTCGGATGATCGCCGAAGATACTGACGCGGAGAATGACCCCGCATATGTCCCCCCCACTGGAAGGACATCCTCCACAACACCCAGGAATACCCGAAATCAATCCAAGCAGGTGGTTCCCGACGTAGTCACTACCTCTTAGTCTGATGAGGAGGATACACTGATCGGATCACCGGCTGGGTCTGCTTCTGCTTCTGAGAACGCCTGTGCTTCAAGGTCTGCTTCTGGCTCTGCAACAGGCTTAAGTTAACATGGCTGGGCCGCCTCGTCTGAATAGGTTACTAGTTTGGGGGATGTTCCAGTGCCACCAAACACAGACCCTACTCCGGTTGTTGAGGAGCCTAATAGATGGTGCGTTGAGGATTAATGGCAGTTCTACAGGGATGCCAGGATGTTAAATGAAAAAGAGAAGATGCCTCGGCTTATCACAGAGGAGCGCAGGGTTCTTACGGGTAGCCTCCACACTATACCCGACATCCACCGGCTATTTCAGCAATATAAATTAGAGTGGATGGCTCGACACTCAGGGACATTTAGCAAAAAGATAGTAAGGGAGTTCTATGATTCCTACGCAGCCACCCTCCGAGGCTCTATTCACAAATATGCCAAGCCCAGGCACCACTCACAGCAACACTAGTGCACGGATTTTCTGTGGATATATCTGAGAACTGCATCCGCCGTTTCCTCTATGGCCCTGGCCGCACATGGGCACTCATTACGGCCAAGTTTGACTACAGATGGGACATCTTGCATTGGCTGGCATAATACATTTTTACTGACAGAGATCGAGCAAAGTGGGTCACCACACCGAGCTTAAGCATTAAAAAGGCCACTATGACATTGGTAGGCAAGTTCTTCTGGCTTTTGGTGCGGAACAGGGTCTCGCCCACTAAGGCCGATAATGCGCTTACTTGGGATAGAGCTGTGATGGTTGCGGCTTGGGTAGCTGTGTTTGAGATCGATTTTTCCCGCATGCTATTGAAAGAGATCGATGAGAGGGTGTTCATGTCTACCACTACTTTACCCTTCCCGTGTATGATATTTTAGTTGTGCAGGGATGTCGGGGTGCCTATCTGGCATTGTGAAAAATTGGTACATGTGACCGGAACCCTTGACATCGACCTTACTCAGGATGAGGCTAACGTAGCTACCTCATGATGTGGTCCACATATCGAGGTGCCGCCATTAGGAGCGCATTTAGTAGCTGATATGGAGCAGTTGCAGGTTGATGAAACTGCCCCTCTACCCCATACTGATAATGCCCCCACCTCCTCATCTCAGGTCGCTAGTCGGTCCACTAGCTCATCCAGAGCCACCTCATCCTCAGGAGCTGCTTTTGTACCATTAGCTCAATTTTAGAAATTGGAGGCTCAGATGGCCACGGTGCTCCATCATGTGAAGCCATGGATGCAGCAGTCTATTGCAGAGTTCGAGGTAGGATGGAGCGGAGGATGGTGACCATGATGGACCAAAAGATCCAGGTTGTTCATAAGCACCTGGATGCATTCGAGTTGAGATTCCTCGCACGACCAGCCCCTGCTACAGATCTGTCATCTTTACGAACCAAGTTAGACAGTCTCCGGGGTGACCTTAATGCCATCCTTCACCCATCCACAGATGAGCCAAAGTTTGAACCTACTTCATTATCTTATGATATAGTGCTTGATGCTTTATTCAGAGATAACGTAGCACAACCTAAGCCCTCTTGTGCTCGTTGGAAGAGGCACGGCTCTAGTCACATTTCTGACACTACTGAGGATGCTCGAGCAAAGAAGTGGGAGTGCCAGCAGAATGAGCAGGCTAGTAGAGCCTCCATTGTGGATTATTTATAGCGCCAGTAGAGGTTTCGTGATAGTACTCTTGGAGCCTCAATTTATAGGCCCACCACTAAGGCCACTGTGCGAGATGATGTGAGCACCACTGATGGTGTGGTAAGAGTAATTGATAGCACTATTGAGGGTGACCCAAGTGTTGTTCTAGGGTGCTCCGGGAAACCAGACCCACCTGCTTATTGATGAGTCTTTGGCGTTATGCGCCACAGGTTTGCTTCACCAGATCCTCTAATCTTTACTTTTTGTGCATTGGGGACAATTGCACTTTATTTTGTTGGAGTGGGGTAAATGGATTGTGAGTGATAGGGTGAAGTATGAATAACCCAACTCATAATCCTCTCTTGGGGTTTTCTTGCCTGTGTTCTTTTTCCCCAAGAGACTGTTTTAATTTCTGTTGAATCGGCATGTGTTAGGAGTGTATGTATAGAAGCATGAGAAAGAATGAAGCATGATAAATAATGAAGCATGATGGCATAATTAAGAATGAAAAATGATACCCGTCCAAAATTTATGATATGTGCTAAAAACTGTATGCAAGAATGAGTTGAATGTGTTGGCTTTGAATATGACATGATAAAGAACCAACTTGATCTCATGACTTAAGCTCAAACTTGAACTGGGTAATCTGATAATCTGATAATGAAACTATGTGCCAAGAGTGTGTGAGAATGGTTGATTGTTTAGACAATCTAGAACTTTCCCCGTTGGTCCTGCTAGGATAATCTAGGTTATAATTTAGGAAGTGATCATAGGCCATTGTTCAAATTAGTCCACTTAAGCCTAAAATGATCTAACAAAATGGTAGCATTATTCCCTTTTGATCCAAATGTTTGAGCCTAAAATTGACCAATTCTTTCGATTCACCTAACTTACCTTCCCTTCAAAACATTTTCTTGGCCCTGGTCCCTCCTTGGACATGAGCACCTTGACTAAGGCCAAAAGCATAAGTTGAGGGTGGCTAAGCCCAAAAAGTTACCTTGATCTTGGCCCTGGTCCGACATCGGACATTGTGCACCTCAACTAATGCAAAATGCATAAGTTGAGGGGGGCTATGAAAAAGGATACCAAATGGAAAAAGGGTATGAAAATAATTTCGTGTTGAAAAGAGGACGATGTGACTTTGTGCAAAAGAAGAAAAAGAAAACTGTGAAAAGAAAGTAAAAGAAAGAGAAGAAAATGAGAAATAAGAGTCAAAAAGTAAAAAGTCGCATCCTTGGTTGAAGAGAGTTAAGGGAAAGAAATTGAGATGTAAAGTTGCCAAAAATAGGTGAACGAAGAGGTAAATAGCCAATGTAATGTCAAGGAGGGCAGAAAGTCACTAAAAAGTACCTAAATATACCACACCTGACCCTGTGCCTACATTACAAGCTAACAAAAGTCATATAGTGATCCTAGCAACTAGTTTGGACAGTCTAAGCAGTGAAAATAAGGGCAAGCCTAGGGTATTGAGCACTAACTGTACTTGAAACTACTTCTGAGCGTGAGTGTTGAATGAATCCTTGTACTCAAAATCATATTCATTGTGTGAAAAGGGATTTCGTCTGAAGTAAGGGCACAAATTACATTGTCAGAAAGTTTGTACCTTGGTGATAACCGAACAGTGTATGTTGTGTGTTGATTGGTCGATCTTTGTCATATTTTGATCCGCATGAGTTAGCTTGTTGAGTCTAAGAGAATATGCACTAAAAAAGAGAGTCGGTATAGAGAGCCAAGTGATTGCTTGGGCTTGAATGCCTGCTTCTATACAAGTGTCGTTTAGACTCTTAGTGCGTCGCTTGAGGACAAACAACGAATTTAAGTTGAGGGTGTAGATATAACATGAGTTTACGGTATTTTAATACATTTCACCGAAGAGTTGTGAGTGTCTAAGGCTATTTTGTAGTGGTATTAATGTGTTTTTATCTTGTTTGCAGGAAATAAGTTCAGACGTGGGAGTTAGGAGACAGCTGAAGAAATGTTGTAGAAAAAGCCACCTACGGACATGACCTATGGACTGTAGGTCCAGTCACGGTCTGTAGGTGCATGGCGTAGATTGATGGGAAAGGCTTGAAGAAATAATTAGGGAATTCTTGACTAAGTGTGGAGCCACGACCATGATCGACGAACCGTAGTTCGACTTACGGGCCGTCCTGCAGGTCTGTCAACTGATTCAGAGAAGGTGTTCCAGTACCTGATTTTTATGAAACTAAGTATGAAACTACAGAGGAGGATCCATAGACCGTGGATCGAGTCACGGTCCGTGCTGTGGAGCCGTTATTCGGTACTGAGAGTTAGAGTTCTAAGCTTCGAAAAAATTGCCCAAGTCCCAAACCACGAAACGGACCTTCAGACTGTAGGTCAATCCACGATCCGTAGGTTAGTGTCGTCAACTTCAACGACGTCTAGAAACTTTTTTTTCTATATATAGGGCATGTAAACCTCATTTTTGGGGGTTAGACCTTATTATTTTAGTTCTAGGTTTTGGCTTGGGAGATTAACTTGCAATTTTAGCAATTTTGGATTTCCTAAGTACGTTTTGAAGATTTTGACATTGAAATTCAAGTTGAGATTCTGGGTTTCTCTAACTTATTACGTAAGTTCATAATTTCTTCATCTAAAAATATGAATTGTGTTCTTGATATTATGGGTAACTAAATCCACAACTAGTGTTTTGGGAACAATGAGTGATTAACAAAGGATGAATAGTAACTAAGTAATTATTGAATAGTGTTATTTCTTTTGTTTATAAGTCTTTTTAGCGGTTGCAAACGTTAGAACTCGCCTTGTTGTTACTTGCCGGACCAAGGAGGTAGTTAATAAGAAAAGAATTATTAACATAGATTTAGTGTGATACTATCTAATAGTCTAATGTCAATTGGTGCGATGGTGTAAACTAAGTCATACATTGATGTGATGTCTAATATGAGGTAAAGGTAAGGGTTAGTAAATTATACACACGTAGCCAGACCAAGGTGCGGGGTGAAATTCTCTATTTGCCGGACCAAGGAATTAGAGATACCTAACTTATCACTTTGCATGTAATACACTAGGAAAGGATTACTATTACTAGGATTACGTTATGAGCTCATAGGGAACACGTACACCTTAGTTTCTCTCTCATCTTGATAACAACTAAAGTTTGAATCTTGCTCACTGATTATTCACATAATTTCCAGAATTTGTTTAAAAAATCCCCCCTTTAATTCATTGTTTCGGAAGTACGTTGACTAAACGAATATATCGTAGGTTAAAGTTAATTCTAAACCATATTTCTCACGGGATCGACCCCAACCTACAAGTTGGGTTCTTTAGTTGATAACGATCGCTTACGCTTCTTTAGGGAGGTGTAATTTGAGCGTATCAAGGTTAGCCCCACATCTTTCAAAAATATCTGGCGCATAGAGGCCGAGTACAATTTAGAAGAGGCAGATAGGAGGAGAGCGGCTCCAATGGATGCATCCCTGGAGGTTGATGCTGAGTCGATACCTGCAAAGGCATTTGTTCCTACTCCGGCCTCCGAGCCTTTAGGTACACCCGCTTCCACTTTCTCCTTAGCTCCTGGTCCTTCTATTGCTTCCCAACCCACAAGGATTACTTGTTCTATTATTCTGAAGATGAGGCACCTAGCCTATTCTGCCGATGTGCGGGCTACCCGGTTATAGGCTGAGGTACCTTGGATGATTGAGCGGGCCACCCTAGCTGGTTTGACACCCCTTCGGACATCTATTGATGCTCTCACATCGAGAGTAGAGACTTTTTAGAGTCAACAGGGGGCTACTTCAGAGATGACGACTTTGAAAGCCGAGGTTGCAGACTTGAGGAAGGACGTGGACTATCTAAACTCTACAGACTTCACTTCTTTATTTGAGGCAGGTGAGACTCAGGGTGTTACGAGCAATTCTGAGATGCCTCCGCCTACCACTGTAGATGTGCCTATGCAGGATGAGGAAGCTAATATGTCAAAGGCGTAGACCGATGAGGAGTAGCTTGGGGAGGATGCTGTCACGACCCGAGAGCACCCCCTAGTCGTAACCGGCGTATTCGACCTTGAAGAGGTCAAATACAAGCCTCATGGATCATTCATTGCATACGATACAAAAAAAAAATAGAGGAGAATTTAAAACTTTCTTCACACACGAAGATAATTTCATTAAATAACAAGCGGAAGACTTTCTAGAGTTTATCCAAGATGTCTCAACACCATCTAATACTTGAATACAACAATGGGACTAAACCCACTCAAAACTATAACAAAACTACAAGACCTAAAGGAACATGTTGGTTATTGTCCTCGAATATATGAGGAGTCACCAAGTCTTCATCTTCAAACACCTGAGAAACCTATCCATCAACTATGGAATATCAACATCTCCAAATCCTTACACTTTATTCACAAGGGAAAGAAAGGGGTTAGTACAATTGAGTACTAAGTATGGAAACCATGCAAAAACATGCTAGAAAGGACATTTAGTTGAAAGTCATGCCTTATGCCATTTTAGTAAAACTTCACGAACATTGACAAATTATAGAACATAACCAACTGATATACCGTGAGTTTACGGTATTTCTAATACATTTAACTTACAAGTTGTGTGTGTCTAGGACCTTTTTGTATTGGTTTTTATGTGTCTTTATCCTATTTTGCAGGAAAGATGTTCAGGCGCGGAAATATAGAGACAACTGAAAAAAATGTAGAAAAAGGGCATTTACGGAGGTGATCTATGGACCGTAGGTCCATTGACGGTCCGTAGGTGATGACCGTAGATCAGCAGGCAAGGTATGGAAGACAAATCAGGGAAATCTGACCAAGTGTGGAACCACGGTGGCCATTTACGATCCGTAGATGAATCTACGGACCGTACTGTTGATCCGTAGATTGATACTGCGAGGGTTCTAGTACCTGATTTTTGAAGATTCCAAGTGTGGAGCTATGGAGGGGATTGACGGACCGTATATCGATCTACGATCCGTACTGCAAGTCTGTCGTTTGCTTTAGAGAAGCTGATTTTTGGAAGCTGAAATATTTTCTAAGTCCTAGCTGACAGAAGGGACTTACGGACCGTAGATCCATTGACGGTCCGTAAGTCAGTCTCGTGGAATGAAGACGCGTGCCTGAACAAACTTTCCTTAATTTGTTTCCCTTTTAATTTAGGATTTGTTTTGTATTAAGAGGGCATGTAAACCTCATTTTTAGGGGTTAGACATTATTATTCTAGTTTTACTTGGTGACTTTGGAGATTAATTTGCAACCCTAGCAATTATTTATTTCCTAAGTTCATTTTGAAGATTTTGGCTTTGCAATTCAAGTTGAATTTCTAGGTTTATTATTCTCTTTACATAAGTTCATGATTTCTTCATCTAACACTATGAATTGTGTTCTTCCTATTATGGGTAACTAAACTTCACAACTGGGGTTGTGAGATCCATGAGCGATTAACAAAGTATGAATACTATATAAGCAATTCTTGAATAGTGTTTTGCATGCATTGATAATTCTTTCGTTCAAAAGTCTTTTTAATGAGTGCACGCGTTAGAACTCGCCTTCTTGCTACATGCCGGACCAAGGAGGTAATCAACAAGAAAAGAATTATCAACATAGATTTAGTGTGATACTATCTAATAGGCTAGTGTCGATTGATGCGAAGTACTAACTAAGCCAAACATCGATTATGATGTCTAATATGAGGTAAAGGTAAGGGTTAGTAAATTATACACACGTAGCCGGACCAAGGTGCGGGGTGAAATTCTCTAGATGCCGGACCAAGGATTTAGAGATACCTAACTTATCACTTTGCATGTAATTCACTAGGAAAGGGTTGCTATTACTAGGATTACTGAGTTATGAGCTTGTGGTGAACACGTATACCCTAGTTAATTTTCTTATCGTGATAACAACAAAAAAATTGACTTTTGTTTACTGATTACTTACTGAATTCTTACAATTTGTTTCACAAATCCCCCCTTTTTTATTACTTGTTTCTGGAAGTACTTTGACTAATTGAATATAATTGTTGGTTAAAGTAAAGTCTAAACCATTTTC
>JAJOON010026962.1:0-19578 GCA_029582645.1 Solanum megistacrolobum
GTTCAAGTTCTAATTTCAAGTTCAAGTCTAAGTTCAACTTCAAATTCTAAGTTCATGTTCTAAGTTCAAGTTCAAGTTCTAATTTCAAGTTCAAGTTCCAAGTTCAAGTTCAAATTCTAATTTCTAGTTCAAGTTCTAATTTCAAGTTCAAATTCAAATTCTACGTTCAAGTTCTAATTTCAAGTTCAAGTTCTAAGTTTAAGTTCAAATTCTAAGTTCAAGTTCAAGTTCTAAGTTCAAGTTCAAGTTCAAGTTTAAGTTCAAGTTCAAGTTCAAATTCTAAGTTCAAGTTCAAGTTCAAGTTCTAAGTTCAAGTTCAAGTTCTAAGTTCAAGTTTAAGTTCTAAGTTCAAGTTCAAGTTCTAAGTTCAAGTTCAAGTTCTAAGTTCAAATTCAAGTTCAAGTTCTAATTTCAAGTTCAAGTTCAAATTCTAAGTTCAAGTTCAAGTTCAAATTCTAAGTTCAAGTTCAAGTTCAAGTTCTAATTTCAAGTTCAAGTTCTAAGTTCAAGTTCAAGTTCAAATTCTAAGTTCAAGTTCAAGTTCTAAGTTCATGACATTCAAACATTCATTAGCTAAATTCATGACATTCAAACATTCATCATCTACTCATAACACTTCAATTACTAATTTCTAACTTCAAATTATTAACACTTTACTTACTAGTCAAAAAATCAAATCTAAAAAAATCCCAATTCAACCTAAAATTACATATTCTCAAGTTTAAACTAGTCCTAAAATACAAAAATGCTAATTCTTCACTAACTAACAATGCCCAAATTAAAAATGCCCAATTATGTTTAAAAAAACCCTAAAATAAAAATCTTCAATTATCTATACCTAACTAAAAATAATCAAATCAAATTAACAATTGAATAACACAACCCAACAAACAAAAACAATAATATACTAACAAACAATCAATAATAATCACTAGAATTGAAAAAAAACAACTAAAATTTAACCCTCCTACCTGCAGCGACGACGACCGGCGACGGGAAAGGGCAGTAGGCGACGGGGAAGGGGAGCACTGGGAGAGGACGATGATCGGCGACGGCGACGGGAATGGCAGCGACGACGACGACGATGGGAGGGAGATCGATATATATATATAGAGAGAGAGAGAGAAGGGAGAGAATAAGAGTGAAGAGAGAGAGAGGAAAATAAGAAAATGACAATATGTCTTTTAGATATTTAATAAAAAGCGATGGACAGCATCTCTAAGTCCGTCGCTTTTTTTAAATATAGTTGACCAACATTTTGATCAAAAAGCGATAGACTAAGAGACACTGTCCGTTGCTTTTTAAAAATAGTTGACTAGATATTTTGACCAAAAAGTGACGGACTAAGAGATGCCGTCCGTCGCTTTTTTAAAAATTAATTAATAAAATAAAATAAATTAAAAACGATGGACAACGTGGTTATTTCTTAATTTATATATAATTATTTTTAATAAAAAGCGACAGACGGCGTCTCTATATATATTAAATAAATAATTATTAATTATATATATATTTAGCGCAAAAATCCGCGAAAAAAAACGATGGACTAAGAGATGCCGTCTGTCGCTTTTATAAAATAATTTAAAAATATTTTTTATTAAAAAGCGATGGACAGTGTGGCAAAAGGCTTTTCTTTTTGGAGCGACGTCGTCCGTCGCTTTTCTATCTATCGTTTTAAGCTGTTTTTTAGTAGTGAGAACTCTACAGACTAGGCCAAAGTGTCATAGGAGTGGCTTCACTCCACTTCTCATTTAAGTTAATTCATCAAGTGCATACTTATTTAAATACACCATCTACAAGGACTATGAATTCATTAAGAGTTAATAACTTACCCCTTATAATTAGGAGGAGTTCAAGCACTCTCTTTTAGTGTGCAGTGACAATATCGACTTATTATTACCCATATGAACCTACTTCATGGAATCTCCAATCACATAGGTTAGGTTTCCATCTTTATTGACAATCATATTGGCATTAATCCCATCTCTTTCGAGATTTAAAGAATTAATTTTCTTCCCACTATTTTAGTTAGTGAATCGGTCGAATTCAGTTGTGACTTCACCTAATCAATGGAAATTATTCCATCTCTCAACAGCTGCTTAACGGCATCATATCTCAATTTCATGTGTCTACTCTTACAATTGTAAGATTTATTCTTCGCAATAGCAATTACGGCTTGACAATCAAAGTGCATAAACACATAAATTTAAAGGGATATTCGCTAAGAAATTTCATAGCCATATAGCTTCAGATCTAGCCAGCTCCAGAGCTACAAACTCTGACACCACAGAAGGTGAACACATATCCACTAGTGGATTTTGTCTCATCTGAATCAGAGATCCAGTTTGTATCACAATACCCTTCTAATGTAGAACGAAATCCACTACACATGATAACATAATTTATGGTTCCTCTCAAATATTTCATCAATCTATATAATGTGGAAAAGTGCTCTGTAATGGGATTATGAGTATATCTACTCAGTCTACACACAATATAGGTTATATCAAGCCTAGTAAATATTCATTAAATGCATCAAACTCCCAATAATCTTAGCATATTTAGACTGAGCAACTAGGGCACATTTATTCTTTTTCAATTGAGATTTAGCATCATAAGTAATGGCCACATGTGTCACCTCAAAACATTCAAACTATTTAAGAAGTTTTTCCACATAATGTTCTTGTGACAACATTATACATATTGCTTATAACTTTAACTCTCAATATCATATTTACTTCTCCTAGATTTTTCATATCAAAATTAGTAGACAAAAATGATTTGGTACTCTGCACAATGTTTAAACTTGTACAAAATACAAACATGACATAAACATATAAACATATTATCACAGAATCATTGTCTATCATTTTAGTATAAACACATTTATCCACTTCAATAGAAGAAAAATCGTCGCTCCTCAAGAGTAGATCAAATTTTTCATTTCACTGCTTTGGAGCTTGTTTAAGGCCATAAAGAAATTTAATTAATTTACTAACTTTATTTTCTTGTCCAGAAATAATACATTCTTCAAGTTGAACCATATAAATTTCTTCCTCTAAATCAACATTTAAAAAGGTTATTTTTACATCTATTTGATGGATAAACAACTTATGAATTGATGCAAATGAAATTAATATTTGAATAGAAGAAATTCTAGTCACTGGTGCAACTGTATCAAAATAATCAATATTTTATTTTTGAGAAAATCATTTTGCTAATTACCCAACTTTATATTTATCTATAGATCCATCAAAATTAAGTTTTCTTTTTAAAAATCATTTACAACCAATAGGTCTTGCACCAGAAGGTAAATCAATTTAAATTCATGTATTTTTTTTTTTAATTGAATCAATTTTAATTTTTATTGCCTGTTTCTAAACTTTAGCATCACAAGAAGATGTATCTTCAAAATAATTTAATGATTCACTGTCAATAAGAAAAGTTTGGAAATCATTTCCATAAGAAAAATATTCCTTCCTAGACCTTTACTCATTCTTAATTCATCAATATTAGAGTAGACACACTAATTTTTTTAGTAGGTACATGATAAATTGTATCACATAGTAGAAAAATATGTTCGAAGAATTCAACATTCTTTGTCTCAATAATAGCATTGTAATCATGCACAACACTCTTTAAAACAAGAAATCTATATGCAGCTCCATGTCCAACATATCCAATAAGAATGAAAATAGTTGTTTTAGAACCAATTTTTCTCTTCTTAGGTTTAGGCAAGACAACTTTAGAAGATACATCCACACTTTTAAATAATTTAAATCAAACTTATAACCTTTCACAATTCATAAGGTGTTTTTCCAGTTCTTTTATGAGGAATCCTATTTTGTAAGTGACATGCAGATAATATAGTTTCACCCCACAAATTATTAAGTGCATTAGAACTAATTAACATTGATTTAATCATTTCCTTCAATGTTGTATTTTTCCTTTCAGCTACTCCATTCGATTCAGGTGAGTAAGGCTGAGTTACTTCATAAATGATTCCTTCCTTTTCACAAAAGGTAGCTAAAGATAAATATTCTCTACCTCTATCAGATCTTATTCTCTTGGTTTTTCTACTAAGTTGATTTTCTACTTTAGTTATATAAGAAATAAAGGTATTAAAAGCATCATCTTTATTTCTAAGTAATTATAACTTAGTAAATCTAGAAAACTCATCAATAAAAGTTGCATAATATCTTTTACCACCTCTAGTCATTGTTCATTTTAAATCACCTAAATCGGCATGAATTAAAGATAATAATTCAGTTTCTCTATTTACTAAAAAAATATAATTTTTTTAGTAATTTTAGCTACAACACATATTTCACATTTATTAATATTATTTGAATCTAAGTCAAAATTTAAACCAAGTGACTGCATTTTCTATATAAGAGAAATTAACATGTCCTAATCTAGCATTCCATAAAGAAATAGATTCAATCATGTAAGCAAAAGTAAATGTTTTTTCATTCCAACAATTACAAACATTAAGTACAAAAAGTCCGTGGTTACAATAGCCTTTTCCCACAAACACATTATTTTTTGTTAGTATGATTTTATTATATTCAAATGACACTTTCACTCCAACTTTATTCCGGAAGACTACGGAAATCACGTTTGCATGCATGGTGGGAATATGTAGCACATCAATAAGAACTAAAGTTTTTTCTGAAGTATGTTTTAATTAGTAGCACTTTACCCTTACCGAGACTTTAGTAGTTCTTGAATCTCCAAGATAGAATACTTCACTATCATCCCCTATTGATGTGTAGGAGACAAATACATCTTCATTTGCACAGATGTGCCGAGTTGCCCCAGAGTCTACCACCTACTCTTTTATATGTTCTACAATGTTTACTTAAGAAATGACAACTGCAATAATTTCATCTCTTTAAGCTAAATTAACCTTGGGAGGATAACTCTTTTCTTTGTCATTTTTTATTCTCCTCCTATACTATGTGGCATGATTACCTGGTTTTCCACAAATAAACAAGAACCTTTTTTTGCTTAAAATTGAGATTATAAGGCTGGTAAAAATTAGACTTATTACCATACTTTTTGTTGTTGCTATTATAACCTTGTACTAACTTTGCTTTGAACGCCAACTCTTTTGCTTTGAATGACTCATTTCTCTTGATGTCTTCAATTAAAATGTGAGTCACTATTTTCTCAATAGTTAAATTTGTTTGCCTATGCTTTAAGTTATTTTTGTAATAGTTCCAGAAGTCTGGTAATTTTTCAATCAACACCCCAACAACAATTTTTTCTGGTAGAGTGATCCCCTTGGCCTTCAAGTTTTCAAGCAATTTTTGATATTCATTAATTTGAGTCTTCATCTCCTTTTCGTTACTCATCTACCATTGGTAAAATCTTCCAACCAAAAACTTTTGTTTGGTAGCATCTTCAGCAATGAACTATTTAATGCAGGCTTTCCAAATAACTTTTGCCTCTTTGCAGCTACAATATATATCAAACAGTTCGTTAAAAATAATTTATATGACGAAATACCTTGTTAGCATGTTCCGATGATTTCAGAATTTATTTATCAATCTCTGCACCTAGTTGTAGATAATAATGCATGTGCAATGCCATGAACCTCGAGCAATGAAAAACACGTTCTTACTACCTTTTGAAACTTTCATTAGCAATATTTGTAATATTTGACACATCGAGAAATTGTTTGACATACGGTAGGACAATTGGAACCGGTGACATGGGGGTAGGACTGACATTGGTAGTCTTAGAAATAGCTTTAGAAGTATTATTAATTGCCTTAGTTTCTTAGATTGTTGGAAAATTATAGATGGAAAAAATATAATAGCAAAATAATAATAAAAAGAATTAGGATAAATACTACTATAATAATATTCTTATATTTGTAATATATATATAATACTTGAGTCAAGGTAGGCGCTGTCCAAAGAAACTATTTCAGTAGTGTGAAATCTCTATCCGGAATTAAACAAGTCTTCTCCAATTAATTAGAGAATACATGAATCAACAAAATATAAATAATACAAAAGAAAGCTAGTTGGGAGAAGAGATTGAAAGTTGGCTAATTAATATCCTTCACGTAGTTTTGTAACATCTCAAGGCTACATCATTGCTATATATAAGGGAGCATATATGATGGAGAGAAGCATCAGAAGAGTACTTCTACACTAATAAAACTCGGAGCCAAAGGAAAACAACTTTGCCACCAAGTTGATTACGAATGTGCTGAGGCGATTTGTAAAACTTGACCTCCAAGTTATTGACATATGAGCTTATGTCATATGTATTAATGGGTTTAAATATTATTATTATTTTAAAATATCCAACATGATCAGCTTCAATTAATAGTTGAATCTCACCATTTTTAACTCATTAATGTCTTTATCCAAGGAAAAGGAGCTTCGCTCACTTAGCTCACATTCTTGGAAGAGTATTACCCACTTCTTCAGTTTGTGATTTTGATTTGCTTTATTCGAATTTTAGTTTTAGTATTTGTAGTGGGATAGTCTTGGGCCTTTTTATATGGAAAAAATACCTATATACACATCCTTATTTGACTATATTTTCTATTATTCTCTACCATTTTCAAATTATTACAAAAATCCCTCTTTTTCATCCAAAACTACACTCAACCGGATACATTACTGATCAACTCTCAAAGCCACGCTTCCTACTTCCAATTTTCACTCCTTCAATCTCTCCCTATTTTCACTCCCACAATATTATCAATTACTTCCTTTTTACAATTTAAATTTCAAAATATTTCTCCCTCAAGCCAATCAATTCAACTTCCTGACTATGTAGGTCTTCTTCTTCTCCAACTTATGGTTCATCCTTGTTTGCTTTTTTTTTGTTTTTTTATTTTATTCATCATCAAAGTCATGATACATATGGAAGATGCTCCTTCTTTTCGACTTCGTGAAAAAAACGCCCAAAAAATGAAAAAAAGATCAAGTTGATGAGGGCTCCGATAAGGACTTTGGATTGAGATCCATGAGTGACGCTATAATTGAAAGTGAAATAATGTTACAGGAGTTGATATAGAGTAGCAATGAAAGTGTAGAAGAATTTATTCACAATTGACCTTCTCTACCGAAGGTTCAAATTTTAATGTATCTTGTTGATTTTTATTCATAAATTTATTTCTAATGCCTTTGTTTCAACTTTATGACACATTAAATTATCTTTTGTTAGTGTTATCATTGATCAGATACATCATTCCTGCAGTAGTCTTTGTTTTATGCAATGTATCATGTTCATATTTACGGTATTGATACATAACTCTAATTTTGTTTGATCTTCGATCAGTGTTCATCATTTTCAATAAAAAATTACTTGATACATAAACACTAACAAATGTATCATTTATATGTATTAAGTTCTATAATGTATCTTCATTGTATTCAAATTTAAAAGGGTATATAGACGGTACCAAATCAGTTGTGTGTTACGTATCTGCACTCTTTAATGTTGTTCAATTTTATCCAACATAAAATTCTATGTATATGTGCATATTTTTTTTAAAAATTGATACATAAATCATAACGTTCTATAACTGGAGCACTGTGTATCAGATACAATAATATGTATATGATATATGCCAGTTGCAATGTTGACTACTTCATTAAGTCTCAAATTATGATATTTATCTTTTTTTAAATCATATATTTCAGGTGTTATGATTCATTGTGCAACACATTGATGTAATTTACTACCACCTTAGAGAGAAATCAAATTTTCATATTGACAACCAATATAGATACACATTTTCAGATTTCTGAATAGCTCAATAAAATTGAGATATTCATGATATATTTGCTTAAATTTTCAAAAATTTTGAATCAAAATTTAAATAATTTTGGACGAGTTGGGAGAAAAAAATTGATTTGAATTGTTTCAAGTTGTTACGGTTTGTGAGATATTAGTTAGCAGTGATAACAATGTGATTGCATAATTTATGAATTTGTTATTAATTTTACATTTCTTAACCTTTTTAACCGTAACAAAAGTTATGTATCAGATTATATGTATCAATAATGTCTCATGTATGAATTTTTTATTTAATTTATGAATCAACAATGTGTTATGTATCACTCACAAATAAGATAACTACTTCAAAAACATACTAAGATAGATAAATAGTAATGTATCATGCCAATTTTTTAAAATAAAAAATCATACATTCAAATTAATACAACATGTATCTGATACGTATTAGTGGCTAATGTTCATCACACATATCTGATGCAGATTAATGACCATGTTACTTTCATACAAATTACTGTTAAATACCCATTTTTTTTAAAAACTAAAACTATATGTATCTGATACTTTATAAATACTACACAGTAATGTATCGGTATAAAATCAAACACTTTACGAATAATATTTACTTCTATAATGTATCTCATATGATAACAATCCTTAGAAATTTACTAAATATTTTGAGGAATATTAATATATCATGAGTAATATATCCATCTCGAAAAAATAAATTTAAAAACACTTTGGTCATGATACATTCATACATATTAACACTATATGTATTTGGTACATAATAACCACAACACACTAATGTATCCATCTAAAAGCAAAATCTTATGGGTAAACTTTACTTTAATGTATCAAGTAGGATTACAGTACTTAAAAATTCTTCAACCCCCCCTAACGATGATAGTCACAAGACTAAAGAAGTTATGCATGATATATCTTCTCATAATTTGCAATAATTTTAATTAAAAACTGAAAGTATCTGTAACAACCCTAAAAAATGAAATATGATGAACTAGAGCTTGGCATGTGTTTTGGAAGTTGGTAACTTGTTAAAATGATAAGTTTTGACTTTTAAAGTTTAGTTTGAGGATGACCATGATGTTCGGAAACTAGTCTTTTGGTGCTAGTATGTTCTAGTGTGTTGTCATTGAAGTTGATGTGTTGTTTGAGGTCTAAAACTTGTAGAAGAGACCCTAGTACCTAGATTGACATGTGTAGGGGTTAAACGTCTGGGTACGACTCCCCAAGGACCACCCTAAGGGTCCTTGAGGAGGACCCTAAGTTTAGACCCCAAGCTGCCATAAACGGGTGAACTACGGCCATGACTTACGGCCAGTAAGTCCATTGACGCCCCGTAAGTCTGCCTTCGTAAGTAAAAACTTAGCCTAGGGAGCCTTAGCTCCCATGGCCAAGTCTCAGTCACCAACTACGGACTAGCAGGATGCTCCGTAAGCCCACCTACGGTCCGTAGGTATGGGTCTCGTAAGCCACCCTGCAATCTGTCAAGTTTCGGCCAACTTGAGGGGTGAGTTGGTAAATTCACCCCACGTTCCTATTAAGACATGGACAGTTATTTTATGTATTTTTAGGTATTTTAAGTATATTAAAACTATAATTTCCCTATTTAGAATTCATTCTTCAAATAAAACCCTTCCCTCCCAAAAAGGTTCTCTCTAGAATTCCATTGAAGGTCAAGGTGAAGATCAAGATAGGGCTGTGGATTTTCAAGGGTTTCTTCTTCAATTTCATTTGGGTTCATCATGGTTAAGGTATGGTTATCCTCTATCTAGGGCAAGTTTCACCCTAGAGTAAATTTCAAAATAGTTTTCAAGTTTCCAATGTTTATGAAAAACTCTAATTCTTACTCAAACTCATTGGTTCTTGCATCAAACGATTTCAATTGATAAGATATGATTATGTTGATGTTTAATTGATTATTTCAAGATGAAAAACTCTATGAAGCCATGATTTCACTGAACTCCTAAATTTGGCTTATGAAGTGGGTTTTATGGTTATGATTGGATGATGATGGAATTGTTCTTAGATTGAATTGTATTATTGATTCTATTGTTGTCTATACCTAATTATGGTGAATTTTTGGGGAATTGAGTAATGGTGATTACGGATTTGGAGAATGGTAAGTTGACCTAACTTCATGTTATAGTTGAATTGTTCTTGTATGGATTGATCCCCTTGAAAGGTGGAGGTGGTTATATATTGAATATGCTGTGATTATGGCCATGAAGGCATTATATGGTCAATTTAAGCGTTATCATGTCATTGTATAGAAGGTTGTATAATATGAAGGTGTTTATGTGATCTCAATGATGATCTTTTGTGTAGTATTATTGTATTGTGATGGAAAGTATGTTCTCTCTTAATGATCATGTATGAGGTTGATCTAATGTGTAAGGTCCTCCTAGTATTGTAATGTAATCTTGCACATTGGTTTGGTAGGCCTAGGGCATCGTCCTCCTTGTGTAATTGAATGTGATATGATGAATGTAACTTAGGATCAGTAGACCAAATGTGGTATTCCCTCCATGAAGTGTGATTGATGTCTTTAATCTGTAGACCTAGTATAGGTGCTCTTTCATGAAACAATGAGTTATGACCTTGAATCGGTAGACCCATTGTAGAAGGCACCCTTCTTGGAAAGTCATGAGCTATCCTTAATGTACCTTAAATAGGAAGACCTAGTGAAAGGACCCTTTCTTGTGTAATGTACTTTGGGTCAGTAGACCTAGTATTGGTAGCCCTCTCAAGTACAATGATTGTGAATGAAATATTCTATGGGAATGGAGGCTAAGGACCGAGTGGATAGGGTTAGATGGAAACTCTCCCAATGATACACTAGAGTTCCAATGAACATCTTCCTACCCCAGAACTAAGTGCCCACATAGGAGATATATTAGCTAGTGGTCTACACCAATGCAATAATATCATCTAGTTCTACCTTAGGCAAGTAGAACACCTCTTTTCGGTGTGGGGGTAGAACACTGGATTCCATGTCTAGCTCTCATGGTCCATGTCGGTTAATGCATATTCCCATCATGTGGGATGTACACTCGAGTTATTGGATAGGATCTACAATGTGTAGGTAGTAGTATGGGATACTATCTAGACATGGCACGCGTAGGCTTTGAATATACTAAAGTGAGTTCCCTAAGCCTTAATGGCTAAGGAGTGAAAGTCCTCTAAAAGAATGAATGTGTCCTAAATGGGTTAATGAAGATATTGACTGATTGTCTAAATGAAATGATGAATGAGTAGCTTATATTGATGAAATGATTACTTAGCATGTTTTGTATAAATGGAAAGGTTCTTGTCTATTGTAGCCTTGAGGAATACCTAGGTGTGGTATGAAGAGGTTGTATGGGCGGCCACTTCATGTCTTACTTAGGTGTATCTTAGGGTAACTTTAGATAGAGGTCCTAAGAGGTTGAATGGCTTATTGATGTATGCACTTATGGGTTATATGCGGTTCTTGCCTAAATGTGTTGTATGAAACTTTATATATTGAATGCAGTGATTATTATGCCTTAATATCATGTTATGAAGATTTTATAAAAAATGGCATACATGTATGTTTTGAACTCAAATGTCCTTTTTAGCATGTTTTTGCATGGTCATCATACTTAGTGCTTAATTTTGCTAACCCTATTCTCTATTTTCTACAAAGTGTAGGTTTCAACAAGTGATATCAATTCTCAAGTGAAGCTTGGGATTACAAGTTCTCTCACGACATATCTTGGTATGTCCTCATATGTTCGAGGACAAGGATTCTATGTTTCTAGTTTTGTATTGAGACCCTTGTAATTGACTTTAGCATTTTTGGTCGTATAAAGGGTCGTGACCCTATCTTGTATGTTTGTCCAAGGATGTCCATGTGAGACTTAGTCTTCCGTTGTGTCTTTGAAAGATGTTTAATGAGATTTTAAATAGTTGGTTTTAAATAAAGTTTTAATTCCGCACTATTTTCTATTGTCTATGCAATGAATGAGCTAAGAGGCTTGTATTAGACCTCTTTGAGGTCGAGTACGCCATGTTACGACTAGGGGGTGCTCTCGGGTAGTGACAAACTTGGTATCAGAGCATAAGGTTTTAGAAAATGGTTTTTAGGTTCAAAGTTTCACAAGCCACGTCTAGTAGAGTCTTGTTCTTCGGTGTGAGCCGCGACACATCTATGAACGAGAGGCTATAGGATGATAGAAAGTTACACTTCTTTCTTCATTCTTCAAATCGTGCCATAAAGATTAGCTCCAGAGGTTCTCTCTATTATTCCTTATTCGGTGGTCATGAAGATGTGACTACTTGAAGGGCTACGGTTGCAAGGATTGAGGGATGAAAAGGTAAGTTTTGATGTTAGTTGTGGTTATGTGATTAGATTAGTCCTATGGTAAATTTGAGGAGTTTAGACCCGGTGTGGTAGACTCATATAAGACCTCGAGTGGTGTTGGTAAGGTTGGTTGTGAGAAAGAGTTGCTTAATGAGGACCTTCCTAGTATAAAAGCTCCAGTATGTTGATGGTTCCTTATAGTGTGAATGTTGTGATGAGGTTCCTATGTTGTTTTCATGATAGCCTTGGTTGGGTTTTCTCCTAAGTGGGGGATAGTAAGATTGTTGAGAGTGTTGATATCCTTATCTCTTCCCTTCTATTCTTATTCAAGCTTGTGACCAAGAGTTCATAGTATCTTGTTGCATGTTATGGAGTCATGTGTGAATTTGTGTTTCCATGGATTCCTTATGTTATGCATGTTCTAGTTGAATTCTTGTTAAATGAGAAAATGAGTTTTGATGAATTGTGTTCCTCATGTTTATATGCATCTATGATGAGTTGCCTAAATGTTGCATGAGTTGACTTATTGAGCATGTTTAGATGTGTTCTTGAACATGTTGCATAATTGTGCTTCTATCTGAAAATTTGATAATGTGCTTAATGATATTGTGATGAGCATGATATGATGTGGAGAAGGAAGTTCCTCCAATGAAATGAGACATGGTAAGGTTTGATGTATAAGGAGTTGGTAGATGTATTACTACTTTCATGAATTGCATAAAGTTGTTTGAGCCTTTTTATGTGGAGTGGATGTTTCTCCTATCTATGTGTATTGTATATAATTTTGTAGGTATGATTGTGGGCTGCTAATCTTGAGTTGTTACCCTTAATGTTTTTAAGTGTCATTCGAGGACAAATATTCCCAAGTGGGGGATAATGTAACAACCTTAAAAAATGAAATAGGATGAACTAGAGCTTGGCATGTGTTTTCTAAGTTGATAACTTGTTAAAATGATGAGTTTTGGATTTTAAAGTTTAGTTTGAAGAGTTTTGAGGTCAACTGTCAAGGGACGACCATGATGTTCGGAAACTAGTCTTTTGGTGCTAGTATGTTCTAGTGTGTTGTCATTGAAGTTTGTGTGTTGTTTGAGGTTTAAAACTTATAGAAGTGACCCTAGTAGCTAAATTGACATGTGTAGGGGTTAAACGTCTGGGTACGACTCCCCAAGGACCACCCTAAGGGTCCTTGAGGAGAACCCTAAGTTTAGACCCCAAATTGCCAAAAAGGGGTGAACTACGGCCATGACTTACGGCGAGTAAGTCCATTGACGCCCCCATAAGTCTGCCTCCATAAGTCAATACTTATTCTATGGATCCTTAGCTCCCATGGACAAGTCTCAGTCACCAACTACAAACCAGCAGGACGCTCCGTACTTACGGTTCGTAGGTAGGGGTCTCATAAGTAACCCCTGCATTCTGTCAAGTTTCTGTCAACTTAAGAGTTGAGTTGGTAAATTCACCCTACGTTCCTGTTAAGATATGGACGGTTATTTTATCTATTTTAAGGTATTTTAAGTATATTAAAACTATAATTTCCCTATTTAGAATTCATTCTTCAAATAAAACCCTTCCCTCCCAAAAAGGTTCTCTCTAGAACTCCATTGAAGGTCAAGGTGAAGATCAAGCTAGGGCTGTAGATTTTCAAGGGTTTCTTCTTCAAATTCGTTTGGGTTCATCAAGGTTAAGGTATGGTGATCCTTTATCTAGGGCATGCTTCACCCTAGAGTCAATTTCAAAATAGTTTTCAAGTTTCCAATGTTTATGAAAAATCCTAATTTTTACTTAAACTCATGGGTTCTTGCATAAAATTATTTCAATTAATAAGATCTGATTATGTTGATGTTTAATTGATGATTCAAGATGAAAAACTCTATGAACCCATGATTTCACTAAACTCCTAAATTTGGTTAATGAAGTGGGTTTTATGGTTATGATTGGATGATAATGGAATTGTTCTTAGAATGAATTGCATTATTGATTCTATTGTTGTCTATACCTAATAAAGGTGAATTGTTTGGGAATTGAGTAATGGTGATTATGGATTTGGAGAATGGTAAGTTGACCTAACTTCATGTTATAGTAGAATTGTTCTTGTATGGATTGATCTACTTGAAAGCTGGAGGTGGTTATATATTGAATGTGATGTTATTATGGCCATGAATGCATTATATGGTGAAATGAAGTGTTATCATGTTATTGTATAGAGTTCCCAAAGCGTTAATGGCTAATGAGTGAAAGTCCTCTAAATGAATGAATATTTCCTAAATGGCTTAATGAAGATGTTGACTTATTGTCTAAATGAAATGATGAATGAGTAGCTTATATTGATGAAATGATTACTTAGCATGTTGTGTATATATGTAAAGGTTCTTGTGTATTGTAGCCTTTAGGAATACGTAGGTGTGGTATGAAGAGGTTGTATGGGCGGCCATTTCATGTCTTACTTAGGTGTGTCTTAGGGTAACTTTAGATAGAGGAATGGCTTATTGATGTATGTAGTTATGGGTTATATGTACTTCTTGCCTAAATGTGATGTATAAAACTTTATATATTGAATGCAGTGATTATTATGCCTTAATATCATGAAGATTTTATCAAAAATGTCATACAAGTATGATTTGAAATGAAATGTCCTTTTTAGCATGTTTTTGCATGGTCATCATACTTAGTGCTTAATTGTGCTAACCCCATTCTTTATTTTCTACAATGTGTAGGTTCCGACAAGTTATAGCAATTCTCCAGTGAAGCTTGGGATTAGAAGTTCTCTCAAGACCTATCTTGGTATGTCCTCATATGTTCGAGGACAAGGATTCTATGTTTCTAGTTTTGTATTGAGACCCTTGTAATAGAGTTTAGTATTTTCGATTGTATAAAGGGTCGTGCCCTATCTTGTATGTTTGTCCAAGGATGGCCTTATGAGACTTAGTCTTCTGTTGTGTCTTTGAAAGATATTTAATGAGATTTTAAATAGTTGGTTTTAAAAAAAGTTTTAATTCCGCACTATTTTCTATTTTCTATGCAATGAATGAGCTAAGAGGCTTGTATTAGACCTCATCGAGGTCGAGTACGCCGTGTTACGACTAGGGGTTGCTCTCGGGCTGTGATAATATCTTAAATGAACCAGCCGAAGAATTTTGAATCTTAATATTTTCAACAATTTTGAATCAAAATTGAAAGGACCTTCGATTAGCTGGAGAACAATTTTGAATCTCAAAATTTTCGACAATCTTGAATCAAAATTGAAAGGATCTTCGATGAACATGAAGATTCACAAATAAAATCATTTGTCCAACAACAATTTCATCACTTTTGAATCCTTCATAACTTACCTCGCTTACACAAATTCCTCAATGTCTTAACAAAATCAATATTCACAACTTGTATTATCTACTTTGGTTGAATATTTTTGATCTATTACTATTTCTGATAGATGGAGGGGATGAAAATCATGTATCAGCCATTTTTGTCGAATGTTTTTGAATTGTTACGATTTCTAATAGATAAAGGAGATGAAAATTTGAGTTTTCAATTCTTTGAAGTTGTTACAGTTTAGAATAGATTGATATCAATCCGTTTTACTTTATTTAGGGGACTTAAATTAATTTTACGTTTAGGTGCCATATACTGCAACATTCAAGGTTTTTAATGTATTGGGTGATTAATCCAGATTAATCTTATGTATTCGGATGACTGATATTTTAAGAGATTTTTTAAATTAGAAAAGAATAGGGATATGATGTATATTAGGTCTTACACAATGTGATTCCTATAATTTTTTATAGACTATTTTCTTTTGGATTTGAATAAATAGGCCTTGTGCCCATCTTTAACTTAAAAAAATAAATAGAAGTGCATATTAATATTTTAAAATATAATTCCACTTTTAAATTTCAAATTTTGAACTTTTGATACTCTTCCCTTCACTCTTTCCTGATTTCTCTCTCCCTCCATCTTCTTTGTTTCTTTCTTTCTCCATCTTCTTCTTCTTCTTTATTGTTTCTGATGTCGCCAATGTTCATCATCTTATATTACGCTCTTCTTATTTTTCTCTATTTGGTACTTGTTTTTAGAACATGGTTTGCTTTGATTTTGAAATATTTTTGAAAGTCATTGAAGAAAATATGTAGAAAATTAAGCAAGTACGATAGTTGGTGCAACAACTACGATAATTGTTGCAGTAGCTATGATAGTTGTTGCAGTAGGTATTGTAGTTGATACAACAACTTTACCGGTTCTTTGAATTGTTACAGTTACTTGAGCAATTGTTTGAGTTGTTGCAACAATTGTTGAAATTGTTACAGTAACTTCAAGATAGTTTCTACGACAACTTCTATAGTTTAATTTTTTGAAAAAAAATAAGGTGAAGGAAATGATGGTAGTGTTTCATCAACCAAACTAGGCCTCGACATGAAATAGAGAACATGATCCTGAGAAACCCTAAACAGGTCACGTGACGTAAGCATGACACTAAAAATGATAATAAGACAATATGAAAGGAATCATCAATCTAAAAGAAGTCTAAATCATAATATTTCAAAAAAGGTGATTCTCATACGAATCTCAAAATGCGGAAAGAACTTACTAAGTCTGACTTATGCCTTTACTATATAGATGTAGTTAAGACAACCCCTTAACCACGTACTAGTCTGATACTAAAATGACATAAAAAGCAATATAATGATAAAGTGTGATCTCACCCTCGAACCATGAGAACTAACCCCTAGCAACCAAAGCTAAGCAATCCAATCTAGCTTCAACTAAATGGAGGAACGCCAAACCTTCTATTATGAAACAATATAGGCACAAGAGATATATGCATTAATACTTTGAATGTATTGAATATGAGGAAGCTGCATAAAAATGCATAAAATATAAATGTGATAATGCATGACCAAGTAAAACATGTCAAAGCTTAATAAGCTAAATCATAAATCATGTGGAAAGGTCAATGCAATGCTTGAAAATCATACGAAAACATAAATCATTATCATTAAGGAAGTCATAAAACCGTTGAGGAAAACATAGTTCTCTATGGGATGTTTATCATTAACCAGCATAGACCATGTGAGATATAACACGTAGTCTAGTATCTTTCCTACACTGAAAAGAGATGTCCTACTTTGCCAAGGTAAAGATCATAAACTTCTAGCTTATCTGGATCTAACAGCTAATGTCTTTATAAGATAAGTCCTACAGGGGTACATAGTTATGGGACAAAGAGATTTCTACTAGAGACTCGACCTCTACTAATGGAAAAGCCTCTATTTCAAAATCCTCTCGATGCTAAGTAGTATCCAAACAAAATATAGGCGTCATTATATCATAGTAATAATATTTGGAAAGGTAAGAATCTAGTAATACTAATCCAATCATAAGCTTCCTATCATAGAATAACTCCTTTCAAAACCAAAGAATCTAAAAGCATCCTTTATTAATAAACTCCTCAATTTCATGATGCATGCATAATTTCATAATCGTAGTTTATAGTCATAGCATAAACATATAGCATCGGTCCATATGAAATTGATTAGAAAATATGTAATTGAATCAAATCATGTATAACAAGATCAAATATATATAACTGAATCATAATTAATTGAACTCATAGAGTATCACATGAAATCCTAGAAAATTGGGTTCAATTCCAAAGGCAAATTGAGTTTCTTTTAGGACTCAATGGATGAAAAGGATCCACTGACGAAGTTTCCACATAACCTGGGTAATCAACAATTAGAGAGCGAAGAAGAAGCCTTACCTTGAAGAAACCCTAGCTTTTCCTTGAGAGCCTTGAAAGAGAATTGGAGAAGATGAACTTAGGGATTTAGGAGTTTTGGGTGAAAGGGAGGGAATGTGTAGATATTGAGGATTAAAATTAGTTATATGACTTAGTTATATGGTCAGAACAACATAGTATAGGTGTAGAAAGGATATGAGAATACCTAAAGGACCCTGGCTTAAAACTTCCGGAGGGACTTTACGGACCGACGTACAAAGACTTTCTACGGGACGCCTTGGTTATCCGTAGATAGAGTTATTGGAGACCCAATTCTTGATCAACTTCCATGAGACCTTTACTACAGAACGTAGAACTTTCTCTGGATCGTTGTCCCCTCCATAGAACCCAAGGAACAAAAATTCTTCAAGTCCAAAATATTTCCCACGATTGATCTACGACTCGTCAACTCTTTAAAGGACCATTGTGTTGGTCTGTAGGAACCTCTTCTAGGAGTTGAAAATTTACAACTTTGAGATATCCTCCTACGAACCATTCAATTGCTGCAACTTTCTTTTCAAACTCAATTTACCAATTTCCCGAGGTGTTTTATTGTGGTGGAAAAGAAGGTGCTGGTGTTTTTACTCACCACAACGAAGGTGGTGGTGGTTGTTGTAGCAACGGTTTTTGAGGAGAAGGAGCTGGTAATATTGGTGGTGAAGGAAGAAAAAGATGAAGTAGAGGTGATGGAGGAGGAAGATAAAGAGGAAGAGGAGGAATTGGTGATGATAGTGGCGGGGGAGGAAGAAGAGGTGGATGTGGTGGTGATGGAGGAAGAATAGGAATAAGTGGTGGTGGTGGAGGAGTAATAGGAGGAGGTGGCGGTCACCCACGACATTGACAGAAGGGTAGGGAAGGGGAGGGAGATGGGGAAGATAAGGCTTTGTATAAATAATTTTTTTTTTGAAGGTTTTCAAAATTAGTGTCATTAACACTAATCTTAAAATTATCACCTCTACTCAGTAAGTATGCTTGTGCCACTTTTTATTAATTTTGAAACTCTTTTGCCACCCTTAATCATGTTTTCCTTGTTTCTTACCGCATGGTATGATAACATCTAAACTTGAAACTTCCTATACAAAATATTTTTATTTATTTAACTACACGCGTTCACGGACATTTATTTTTCATTAATTATCATCACTTTTACAATCAATTATTACATAGAAAAAGAAATAAACATTTATTTTTCTTTATTTATCATCACTTTTTCAGTCAATTATTAAATAGAAAAAAAGTTAACATTGAAAGTTTAAATAGAGAGTGATGCCATTTTGAATGGTATTGATCACACATAAATAATCCGATCTAAAAGTTGGATTTAAATCCCACATAGAACAAAAACTTACCTATAACTGTTCAATCACACTAAAAAAAAAGTTCAAACAATGATTAAATTTTAATGATTAAAAGTATTGTTTCTAAATAATTAACTAACAACTAGTCTCTCTAGTCCATACTAAGTTATTTGTTGGGATTATTTTCTATCATGATCCAAAAATTGAGGTCATGATGGCACCTACTAAATTCCATCATCATGTAAGCCAAACATTAGCCCAGAACAACGAAAGAAGCATGGTGAGCGGAAGAAATAGAAAGAAGCATAATAAGGCATAAATAGAAAAATAATAGTGGAAAATAATATATATATATATATATATATATATATATATATATATATATATATATATATATA
>JAJOON010026963.1:0-29146 GCA_029582645.1 Solanum megistacrolobum
CCCTCGAAAAAGGCTTCACTTGGAAATTTCGGATTTTGATACGGTTGCTCTAAAATTTGGGTTAGACCCATTTCCCACTCAATTTGACCCCCTAAACAAGAATATTAAGTCGAATTTCCGAAATCATGCACGGATTTTGAGATATAAGGAAATTTCAATTATAGGTGTTTCCGAAGCACATTTTCGGGCATTTTTGGGGTCGTTTCAAAGGTGATATGAGTGTTAAGGAATATTCATTGCGTCTCACCCAATTGTCTAAGTATGCTCTAATTCTAAAGTCCGATCCTAGGTCGGGAATGAGTAAGTTTGTGGCGGGTTTGTCCGATCTAGTGAAAAAAGAATGTTGTATGGCCATGCTTGATCATGATATGTATATTTTTTTCCTTGCAATTTATGTCCTCCAAATTGAAGAAGAGAAACTTTAAGAAAGGTTGAGGGAGAGAAAGAGGTTGAGGATTGAGGATGAAAATTCTTCTCTTGAAAGGTCCTTCGGACAAGGTCCTTCTAAGTTTTTCCCAAGATTTAGTCATTAGAGGGTGTCTAACCCTAAGCCTCCAAGAGGGAGTATTAGTGGGTCCTTGTGGCGTCTTTGTGCTAGGTGCGATAAGAGACATTTAGGTAAATGAATATCGGGTTCCAGTATTTGCTTCGGTTGTGGTCAGTCGGGCCACAAGATAAGGCATTGCCCTATGGTTGCTAAAAGTGAAGGGGATGGTCGTCGTAGGTCTCAACCATACCCTTCATCCGGTACTAGTGGTTCAAGTTCTAGTGCTCCAAAACAAACTAGGTCATTTGCTCTCCAATCTAGAGGTGAACAAGAGTGTCATCCAAATATTACTCCCGGTATGTGTTTCATGCTTATTAAGATTCCGGTATCGCTTGTGTTTTGTGAATTGATAGATTTTACATGATGGGCTTCTAGGTTGTCTTTAGTATGAATGAGCTTCATTGTGGCCTTGTGTACTTAGTGGTAGAACCCGACATAGTCATGATGAGTCTTAGGGTGTGTTGGGAAATTTGATGAATAGAATGTTTAAGTGATGCCTAGAGGTGTTGAGTGAGTAGACTCGTCTAAAAGAGGGTAGAAGTGTAATTCATCATGGTTTAGAATCATCTTGTGTGATAAAGGTGAAAGTTTAGTAATAACTTGACCCAACCATAAAATTGAAACAAATGGTGCTTAGAAAAGACCGTATAGGTTTACTCCCAAGGGGGAAATAATGTTCTTTGATAGCAAGGTCGTTAGGTGTTCTTGATGTTCATGTCTTAGGTTGACTTGAAATTTTCACCTTGAGAGGTGGTGAGCTTGAGAAGATTAGTCCTGGTTTAGTAGGCTCATATGAGGTCTTGAATGGTGTTGGTAAGGTTGCTTGTGAGCTAGGGTGTTTATATAAGAAGCTCTCTAATTAAGATGTATCCATAGAGGTCTTAGACCGGAAAGTTAAGAAATAGAGGAATGATGAAACTGTGAAGGAGTGGTCTTTGTGTGAGGGTGCCACTTGGGAGGCCAAGGGCCAATGAGATGTCTCAATATCATTATCCTTCTTTCTATTCCTCCTTTAGCTTGAGATGATAAGTTTCCCTTGACTTGATTCATGATTGTGAAGTCTTGGATGTTGTATGTGTTTCATAATTTCCTTGTGTTATGCATGTTCTTGATGAAATCCATGTTTAGTAAGAAAAATGAGTTTTTTTTATTG
This sequence comes from Solanum megistacrolobum, assembly GCA_029582645.1. NCBI lineage: Eukaryota > Viridiplantae > Streptophyta > Magnoliopsida > Solanales > Solanaceae > Solanum > Solanum megistacrolobum. The sequence continues at coordinate 1,701 of JAJOON010026963.1, forward strand.
AAGTTCCTCATGTTGTTGTGCATTTAGTATGATTTGCCTATATGCTTCGTGAGATGAATTGTTAAACATGCTCTAATATGCTTTTAAGAGTAATTGCATAATTTGCTTCATGATGTTATGTTGAGCATGCTTTGAGTTGGAGAAGATAGTTCCGCCTATGAAATTGAGAAATGTTGAAGTTTTCATGCATAATGGGCTGTTAGATGTAGTTCCTACTCCCTTGTGTTGCATAATGGGCGAGTTGGAATTGATGTTTCCTCCTTTAAAATGATGCATTATTATGATGTTTCATGCATGATGGGTTGCTATTCTTGAGTCTTTAATTCTGTGAGATGGTTAGAAATGTCATTCGATAATGAATGTGTAACGACTTGGAAATTGATAGGTTAAACTAAATCCTAACGCCAAACGCCGAACGCCAAGGGTTAAGGGCAAGGGCTAAGGGTTTTGGGTGAAGGCCATGGTTAGGGAACCTAGGCTGCCTAAAATTAGGCCTAGCTACTACCTACTAAGACCACGAGGGTCTTCACGGCCCGTGTTGGCCACCACGAGTCGAGGTACCACACGTGGTTGGCTAGGCAGTATGCCCTAGAAAGGTGCCAAGCTGAGGCTCTCCTTCACGAGCCACTTCACGGCTAGTGGTCATGATCACGGGCCATGGGAAGGCTCGTGGGATTGCCTTGGCCTAGTGGGAGTTGGAAGAAGTTGAGGGAGCTATTGCCCCAAAGACCACGGGCACCACCACGAGCCGTGGTGCCCTAGACGGTCTGTACAAGTGGTCGTGAAGATCACATAGGCTCAAGGGAGGCACGGCTCTCAAGGCCTTGACATTGCCTCAAGACCACGACCATCACCACGACTCGTGGTCTTGACCACGGATCGTGGGAGGTTTCGTAAACTTGCCTTGGGCCCTTGAGGGCTTGGAAAGTTGGGGAGGCACACTAGTCAAGGGACCACGGGCACCACCAAGAACCGTGGTGCCCCTCACGACCCGTCAAAGTGGGTGTGGTCCCTGACGGGGCTGCCTTAGTTGAGAACTTTTAAGTAATTTTGTTTTAATTAATTAATGTGTGGGGTTGTTTTTAATTGTTTTATATTGTTTTATATCATCTTCCTTATCTCATAAACTATGTGCCCACATTGGTCTAGCTAGTGGATCCACCTAAGCTAAATGTACCTAGTTCTACCTTAGGCAAGTAGGACACCTCTTTTCGGTGTGGGGGTAGAACACCGGATTCCATGGTTAGCTCTCATGGTGTCGGGTAATGCGTATTCCCATCATGTGAGATGTACATTATGGTTTCTTGAGAAGTTCTATGAAGTGTGGGTGGTAGTATGGGATGCCATCCATGCATTGCACGAGTAGGCTTTGAGAGGGTCATAGTGAGTTCTCTAATGTCTTAATGACTAATGTATGAAAATGCTCTTAATGAAGCTAATGAAGAATGTTGATTTGAAGGCTTAATGTGGTGATGCATGCTATACTTGGGTTGTATTACGAGTTATTTTCCCTTGTCATGACTTATGAAATGTTTATGGTCCTTATGTAGGTGTATTGTGTAAATATGGAAAGGATGAATGGTAAGTTCACTTTTGGTGACCTTAATGTGGTATTTAGTGTAGATGGTGGTATGGGACGCTCTCCATACATTGCACAAGGTATAGCATGACGGTTACTTGAGGTGAAGGCCTAATGTGAAGGTAATGGTTTACATGTTGTTTATGTTCAAATGTGATGTTATGACTTGTATGATGATTATACTTGTATTTGATGTCTCTTATACTAATGTACATGATATTTCTATAAAGTCGCATAATGCATGATTTCCAACCAAAATGTCCCTTTTAAAGCATGTTTTTGCATGGTCATTATACTTGGTACATTTTTGTATGCTAACCCATATTTCTCTTATTTTACTACAAGTGTAGGTTCCGGCAAGTGAGTTGCTTCTCTCTAGTTCAAGTGATTAGATTGAGATCCTTCCAAGACCAAGTGGTATGTCCTCATAGAACGAGGACAAGTACTTTTAGATGTTTGTTCTTTCATGTATTAGACATTTGTTAGTCTTTTGATTGTAAAGGGTCATGACCCTACTTTTGTTTAAAGATATTATTTAGATGGCCATGTGAGACTATAGTCTTCCGTTGTGTTTTTAAATGAGTATTTTTAATTGTTTGGATTTAATTAAGTTTTAATTCCACACTATTTCTATATATCGAATGTTATGAATGTTATGCGGCTTGTATGAGGCTCTTCGGAGTCTTGTACACCGTGTGGCATCTAGGGGATAGCCCCGGGTCGTGACAAACATGGTATCAGAGCACAAGATTTTGAAATGGTTTTTAGGATTGATGTCACACAAGCCACGTCTAGTAGAGTCTTGTTCATCGGTGTGAGTTGTGACACATCTATGAGTGAGAGGCTATAGGACGTTAGGAAGTTACACTTCTTTCATTATTCTTGAAGTCGTTCCTTAGAGTTTAGCTCTATAAGTGTCCTTTCCTAATCTTTCTCTTGTGTTTATAGGATATGAATACAAGAAGGACGCCGGCAAGGAGATTGTAGATGAGGGAGTTCCTCCCCAAGATCCTCAAGGTGACTAAGTTCCTTAAGACAACCAAGTTTCGGTTGATGCTCCGGCCATGACTAATGATGAAATTAGGTTGGCTTTTCTAACCATAACCCAAGCTATGAGGGCCCAAGTTACTAGAGATTTGGGGCCTCGAATGAATGTTATTGAGAGTACTATGGATTCTAGGTTGAGGGACTTTGTGAGGATGAATCCTTCGGTTTTTCTAGGTTCCAAGGTGGGAGAGGATCCCCAAGAGTTTTTGGATGAGGTTTATAAGGTTGTTAATGCTATGGGGTGACCTCTATTGAAAAAGCGGAACTTGCTACTTACCAATTGAAATATGTTTCCCAAATTTGGTTTACCCAATGGAAGAGCAATAGGCCTATAGGAGCGGGTCCTATAGAATGGGAGGAGTTTAAGAAAGCATTCCTTGGTAAGTACTTTGCTCGTGATAAGAGGGAGGTTAAGGTGGAGGAGTTTATCAACCTTAGGAAAGGTAACATGAGTGTCCAAGAGTCTCCTTGAAGATTACCCAATCGTCTAAGTATGCTCCATCTTTGGTGTCTAACCCTAGAGATGAGATGAGTAGGTTTGTTACATGATATCTGACCTAGTTGAGGAAGAGTGTCGTACGGCGATGCTCCATGATGATATGAACATTTCTAGACTCATGGTGTATGCTCAATCTATTGAGGAGTCCAAATTAAGAGGGGGAATAGAGAGTTGAAGAGGTCTAGGCTCAATGAGCAAGGTCAACCTAGGTTCAAGAAGAGAGCTCCAAACCAAGATTCTTTAAGCACTCCTAAGGTTAACCGAGAAAAAGGTGGTGGATCTCAATTTTCTAAACCTAGTTGCACCACTTGTGAAAAGAGGCATTATGGGAAGTGCCTAGTTGGTACTAATGGGTGCTATGGTTGTGGGAAGAATGATCACCAAGTGAGAGATTGCCCTACTCTTGCGGCCAAAGGAAGGGAGGCTAAGAAAGCTTCTCTTAGTGGCCCGGATCTTGATGCTCCACAGAGGAACCGTTTCTATATGCTTCAAGCTAACAAGGACAAAGGAGCTAATCCGGATGAAGGCACCGGTAAGTGATAGTTCCTTATAGATTGTGAATGTTGTATTGAGGTCCTTATGTTGTTTTCATGTTTTCCTTAGAATGGGTTTACCCTTAAGAGGGATATGGTATGTTGAATAGTGTGATTGTGTAGAGTTTTGATATCCTTATCACTTTCTTCTATTCCTATTCAAGCTTGAGACCAAGAGTTCCTTGTAGCTTGTTTCATGTTTTGGAGTCATGTGTGAAAATGTGTTTACATGATCTCCTTATGTTATGCATGTTTAGACGAATTTATGTTTATATGATAAAATGAGTTTTGATGATTTTGTTCCTTATGTTGATGTGCATCTATAATGAGTTACCTAAATAATATATGAGTTGACTTGTTGAATATGCTTAATTGTGTTTTTGAAAAGAGTTGCATAATTTTCCTTATGATGTTGTAATGAGCATGATGTGAGTTGGAGAAGTAAATTCCTCCAACGAAATGAGAAATGTTGTTTTTTAAGTGCATAATGAGTTTGTAGATGTAGTTCCTACTTTCTTGTGTTGCATTGAGCTTATTGATTTGGAGTTGATGTTTCCTCCTAAGATTGTGTGCATTATATTGATGTGTCATGCATGATGGGCTACTAGTCTTGAGTCGTTATCCCTTAAAGTGTTTAAAGTGTCATTCGAAGACGAATGTTCCTAAGGGGGGGATAATGTAACGACTCAGAAAATGATAGGTTAAACTAGAGCCTAACGTGGGGTTAACGTCAAGGGTTAAGGGCAAGGGCTAAGGGTTTTGGGTGAAGGCCATGGTTAGGGAACCTAGGTTGCCTCAAACTAGGCCAAGCTACAGCCTACCAAGACCACGAGGGTCTTAACGACCCGTGGTGGCCACCACGAGTCGTGGTGCCACCCATGGTTTGCTAGGCAGTGTGATGCTTATCGTGCCCAACGACACTATCCTACGATATGAGTGTCTACGATCGTCAATAATATAGTAACCCAACCGAGGGTTAGGGTCGTGTCCCAAGGGAGCGGTTTTGAGAATTAATAACCAATTAGAATTTCATTCAAGTTAGTCGTAGTTAAAGACGTTTGCGATAAAAGACATAGTAAATTAAAAAGGTTGACACGAAAGTGTCAATTATCAAAAGGGGGTTTTGTAACAAGTGATAAAATAGCAAAATAAACAAGAAAATTAAGTATGGGGAAAGGTTCTTGGGATGTGACCGCAATACAAGTTGAGATAAATTGTTGGGTACGTGCTTTTAATAGGAAATTTGCAAGATAATAGTGACTAGGCTAAGCTTTAAATGGAAATAAGTTCCCTCTCAGGCAACTTACCCCATGAAGACCAGCCTACGCCTTACCCCACTCACTCTCTTGAGCTGAGTGTTAGGATATGGGACTAGGGCTCACCCTCTCGGACAGAAGCTCTTGTCGACCCACTCCTTAGGCCATCAATCTAGTGGTTTTGGTTTCGCGACCTCCCTCTCAGGCAAGACGAAAACACATGGGTGCCTTTGTATTCGGAACTACAAACCCTTTAGATTAAACCACAACCACTAGGTGAAATCACCATTAACATACATCTAACCTATCAACAAGCAAGACCCAACAAAAATATCAACCCATATTTGCTAAATCACACCCCAAGAATGGAGGTTTTTAGCCACACATCAAGAAATAAGAAATTATACCTAAGATGATAATGAAATCAACTGGGTACAAGAAATTAAACCTTGAATTAAGCAAAGGAAAGTGAATAGAGAAGACCCACTTCCAACTTGAGGAAGAAGAACTCCTTTCTTCAAGTCTCCACAAAACCCTCTCCAAGCTTGAGAGAAAAATACAGAAAAATACTATATCCTAATAATAATTTTTATTCTAAAATGCTCCACAATTAAGACTACAATTCTAACTAGTATTGTGCTTCGGAGGATTGTTCGGCGAGATTAGTCGAGATCGTCGATGAACTCGGTGATCCACCTTTTGGTCAGCTCATCGCCTTCAGTGTCTTGCCTATAGCATCCTCGCATTCTAGATCATTGGGAGGTACGGTACTGCTTCACGGAATTAATCGGTGACTCACCGACTTCTCCTTTCCTCGCCTTTTGATCCACTTCCTTCAAGGCTTCGCGTACTGGAACAAAGGGTGGTTCATGTCGTTTTGGCGACTCGCCAAGTTGAACTCGGTGATCCGCAGGATTCCCTTTCTTGTTCTTTTCAGCCCTATTTGCTCCGTTTTGCGCCTAAGTGTCCATGCTTCCACTAAAACTTTAAATACCTAAAACTTCAGCATTTTAATCAGGTATTGAGATAAAACAAGAATTCAAGGACACTATTTCTATTAAATTAAAGCCCTAAATGAGTCCAATTTGTGGACTCATCAACACCCCCAACTTAAACTTTTGCTTGTCCTCAAGCAAACTCAAGTTCAGCCGTTCAAAAAGGGTGCCTCAAACAGTGCTACACAAGACTAAATCATGAATGCACACAACAAGACTCAGTTTACTCATGCAAGGATCAATTGTGTACTCAAAGATTCAAATTGTGACACACCATCAACAAAGATTCTCATGCTCGCAATACTAGCTACTTGTGCAAGTTCAAGCTCAACAAAAGTATCTAAATTCCCTCGCACAAAGAATGATTCCATATTCACACACATATATGAGTCAATTTAAGATCAGGAATCAGATCAACGCTCACACTCAAAAAAAGGAACACAATGCATGTTTTCACCCATAGGTTTGCCCTTATTTTCCTATTGAATTTCAATTCGGCTTACTCAAAATCACAGAGGTCTTTCTAAGGCTTGTAATGGGGCTGAGTGCAAAGGTATGGTCATTTACTCAGTGACTTTCATCCTCGTGAGAGGTGATGTTCTCAAGGCATCCTCTTCCCTTCCTTTCTCAATTCTTCTTCTAGTGCTCATAAGTCATCCTATTATTTGTTTTCCATGTATTGCTTGGAAACCCAGTTTCTTTTGCACTTTTATTCCATGACTTTCTTTTATTTCTTTACTTCTATCTTTATTTTTCTCGTTTTTTTTATTTGGAGGGTTTCCATTTTGTTTTGCAATACAATAGGTTCAGGAGACTTTCTTGCACTTCTTGACTTTTTCTTTTCCTTTTCACCACACCCCTAACTTAGACTTTTGGCCTAAATTGGATATTCACTAAACACATCTCAAGAGGATTATAGGTAGTGGATGAAAATAAAAAGTCTAAGTTTCATCAAGTTTCTTCCAAAGGAGGATAGGCTCAAGGGGTGTTCAAGAGAGTTTCACACACTCACGGGTAGGCCACAAAAGAGGTATATGTCAAATTGGCTCACACTCTTTAAAATTTCCTAAGATCATCTCAAGAGTAAACCTTTCTAAATCAATCAGAATAACAGGGAAAATTCTAGGTTTATTAATGCAAGGTTCAAAGAAATCTAATCACACAAGGCATCGATACTTCAGTCAAACAAGAGTAGACACGTTCGCTAGCGTGCAACGGTCCTCACAAGAAAATAAATTTGATAAATGGCTAGTCACAACGAGATACAAAGAGTGCACATATTGTCTATGTAACTTCATTTGGCCTTATCGTAGCCATGCATTCATGTTTGTTCAATTGAGAGCACTATTCAAGTCATCGGTATTGATCGCAACTGAGACTTAAATTGTTGGAAAATAACAGCCACTTCCAACACAAGAGGTGGTGAAAAGTTTTTTCAAAGGATCAAAATTGTTTTTGCAATTAAACCAACAGGAGCCATGAGCTCAAACATCCACAAAAAAGCAGTATTTAAAACACAAATTAAAATAGACAGCCCAAATATCCAAATAACAAACAGAGTAACACACAAATGTGGGTCTCACCCCACTACAAATAAAAGCATTTGTCCTCAAATGAAAATAACAACGAATCTGAAAGGTAGAGTAACGAAAGACAGAGAGGGAGATAAAGAGGTGATCCTAGCTCGGCGTATCTATCTGGGTTTCAAAGCTGATGGTAACCTCCAGAAGGACCCGCTCCACTGAATCCCGCAGCTGGAGCTTTGGACAAGGAAGCCTGCACAACAGCATCTATCATGATTTCATCAATCTCTGCTATGTCGTTTGTTGTAGCTCCCTCGAACATCTCTTCATTAGTCTCTGCTTCCGCCCCCGAATCATCTGTCTGCTCCGCTCTATCCCCATATCTAGTAGTAGTCTGAGGCCTCTCAGGCATGGCTGGAATTTCCACTGTCCCAAAGGTCATGGACACATCAGTGGCCTTCAAGTGATTCACATCTTCTCACAGCTCAGCAATGGAAGCTTTTAAAAATCTTATCTCACTAGTGGACCTTTGCTTGTGCTCACACACCCCTATCCTGGCCACTAAGGCTTCGATGATAGTGTTTAGGGGTGTCAAAGCATCAGTTAGGGCCGTCTGGATCAGGCGTAGAACAACTGCTTCTAAACAGGCGGCCCGACGATCAGCAAAAAGGGCCATTTGTTTCATCCGAAGTAGGGAAGCGTAGGTGAGTGGGGGCCTAGAAATAGCAGCAGAGGAACTTGGAGTGTCAGTGGAAGTAGCAGTGCTAATGGATATACATGAAGCTCCAAGAGCTGGAGTGAGTAGAAGTGCTTCTGTAGGTGTAGATCTAGTGGTCGCCACTTCAGTCTGCTTCTTTTTAGCTTGATCCTTAAGATATTCAGGTTCGATCTTTTGGATATTGGTCAAGGTTGTGAGCATCACTTCTACATCCTTCTCGGCATCCAGAGGTACTCTGGTATTTCTGCACAATGCGGTAATTAATACCGAAAAAGGTAGAGATGTCTGGCTTTGCTTGGCGCACATATGGATTTCAGACGCAATAATTATTCCAAGATTTATCCTTGTTTTCTCTATGATGCACCCAAGACATGCTGCTTTAGCGAGGTGAAGAATTGATTCATTTTGTGATGGCATAAAGGCGCTGCTGATAAATCCGAACCAGTATCTTGCAACTACGTTCAGATCTTTCTTTTCGATTGGGATTTCTTCGGCTAGCTATTTCGGAGCATCATTATTTGAGATTAGCAGGACCAACCACTATTTCATTGCATCCAGCTGCTTCGTTCGGATAAGTGCTGACAGTGATCATTAATCTTAGTGGACATACCCAAGGCAATGTTGATAGCCTCACTGTCACAGGCTACCTTCCTTCCTCTGACCACTACATAGTCAACTGCTTTGAAAGACGCGACTAGTCTCTTCCGCTGAGGTACCAATGCACTGTATGCACTATAAAACTCTCTGACCCAGCTTGGCATATAAGAACCACGTGATTTTGTGAAAACTTGAAATTTGTGATATTTTAGGCACTTCATTATCTCATGATACCTATCGATCACCCCATTTATGGACAGCCATTTTTCTTCAATGATTGTTCTTAGTCCATCAGACTTTAATCTATTCGATGATCTAGGTGGGGGGGCTTGTACTGGAGATGCTAGTATTATTGCCTGTTCTGGAGCTGGAGGAGTCTGAGCAGTGGATCGAGGGTTTCTGATCCGCGATGGGTCATGAAGATGTTTGGATCGTAGCTCATTCCTCTGTGCTTCTATCAGTTCGTCTTCATCTGAGCTCATACTCTCACTACCGTATGTTGTTGGGTCATTGGTGTAAAAACCCATGCTATCAGAGTTTGCATCTGATAGCTCAACGATTTTGTCCTTGCCCTTGCCTCTTTTGGTCGCACTGGAAGGTTTCGCAACATTGTTTTTGGATGCAGTTGCATCATCGTTGATTGTTATCCCTTTTTTCTTGCTTTGAGTTGGCTTGTTGCTTCTTGTAACTTTGGGTCTGGCCATGTCTGCAGTCAATGAGGAGTAAGTTAGAAATAAGTAAATCAGTGGTGCAGACCTTTAGTGGCAGACAGATGCGCCGAACTCGTCAGTGACCAAATCTCTTTGGCGAGTTGGGTCGAGCTCACCTACGATTTTCCCTAATAGCTTTCACTAGTCGGCAATGAGAAAGTGTGAATCGCTGATTACTATCGGCGATCAAAGGTTCGTTCGCTGAAAGTTACAGTACAATGAAGATTCAGGAATGCAGACAGAGGGCGATCGAAGTCACTTCAGGCGAGCCGCCTAGTTATTTGACGAACCCGACCCAGTTCGCTAAACAACCTAACGTGCCGTCCTTCAATTCAAATTTGACCTCGCAAATTCCCAAAATACAATTAACAGTTGCAATAGTGAAATTAAATTAAGACCCATGACATTCATTCACCCAAAGCTCAAATCATTTCATGCACAGGCAAAGAGGGATTTCAAAAATCAAGATCAATTAGGCATGATTCTCAGATCGAATCTGGCATTTAGACAAGATAGGTTTATCAGAGAGAGGCCTAGTACATGTCAACCCAACCAGTTTTAACTTAATAATAGAACAAAATTTTAGTAGTTTCGGGAGTTGGGAGAAACCAACCTGTTATGCTGCTTGAACTGTGTTGAAATTCTAGGAAGCAATGTAACCCACGCTTTAGCACTAATCAACAACTAAAATACCAGGAATGTAGAGATAATGAAACTTACTTACTAGGTGCAGTTTTTCCACAGTGGAAATTGATTGGAGAATGAACATTTTTTCATTTTTTGAAACTATTGGTCTTTAAAAACTGACCAGTTGTTGCTCATTCTACGATATTAGTTTATACCGCTGAATGATTCAGTGTTACGCCAATCGATTGCCCTCACCGCCGATTGTTACAGACTGTAGCTTGGATCTTGTGTCTGTTGGCGACCTAGATCGAAGTCGCCGAATAGTTCAGCTACTCGCCGAATAAGACTATCAATTACCAATCCACATTTTTCATTCATTCTCAACGTTTTCTCCTGCAAAATTAATACACCATTATTTCTAGAATAAAACTAAAGCTAGTAAAGATTTTGGGTTGCCTCCCAAACAGCGCCTTAGTTAACGTCGTGGCACGACGCAGGTCGATGCTCACATCGGCCTTTTGGTGTTACACCTAGTGTAGCTAGGTGATCCCACTTGCTCATACGGATGAAGCTGAGGTAGTGCAAGATTCAAGAGAGTTTCGATTAGCTGAATAGACCTAGAATGAGAGCCACTCATCTGATTCAGCATTTCAACATTTTCTCTAATTTCCTCTAGTACTTTGTCTTGCTCATTCAACTTTTGGAGGATGATTAACAACGTATCGTTGATACGTCTGTTTTCAATGTCCATGCATCTTCCCTGATCCGTAGATGATGGGTGCTTGCTCTTTCCTTTGGATATCAAATCCAGTTCTTCGACCTTTTGGGTCAAGCTATTCATCTAACCCAACAAAATGGTCAATTGCTGGTCCTTCACTCCATCCTTGTTGGTTTTAGCTGCAAGGCCAAGGAATTTGGCTGCGGTCTCATAGGAGTATTTCTCACGTCCACTTGGCATGAGTTGGTTCATTATTTCTCTATTTTCGGAACCTAGACCCCTGTAGAAGCATTCCAATAGGATTAAATTGGGCATTTTATGAGTTGGGCAGTGTATCAATAGTGTTTTAAACCGCAGCCACGACTCATGAAAGGGTTCTCCTTCGAAATGCTTGAAATTTAGGATGTGATCCCTGAGCCTCATTACCTCTGCTGCAAGAGGCTCTATTGGTCCACCTTCTCAATCATGTATACTCATTGTCCTGCCTCAACACGCAACCAACTAAACAAAACTAAAAATTAGGTGAGTACACTACTGCTAACAAGAACAGCAATTCTATAAGACTAAAAATTCTCAAATAACACCACTCTCCGGCAGAGGCGCCATTATGATGCTTATCGTGACCAACGACACTATCCTACGATATGAGTGTCTACGATCGTCAATAATATAATAACACAGCCGAGGCTTGGGGTCGTGTCCCAAGGGAGCGGTTTTGAGAATTAATAACCAATTAGAATTTCATTCAAGTTAGTCGTAGTTAAAGACGTTTGCAATAAAAGACATAGTAAATTAAAAACGGTGACACGAAAGTGTCAAATATCAAATGGGGGTTTTGTAACAAGTGATAAAATAGCAAAACAAACAACAAAATCAAGTGTGGGGAAAGGTTCTTGGGATGTGACTGCAATACAATCTGAGATAAATTGTTGGGTACATGCTTTCAATAGAAAATTTGCAAGATAATAGTGACTAGGCTAAGCTTTAAATGGAAATAAGTTCCCTCTCGGGCAACTTATTCAGTTTCAAATGCGTTCCTCTCGGACACCCATTTGTCACATGAAGACCAGCCTACGCCTTACCCCACTAACTCTCTCGAGCTGAGTGTTAGGATATGGGACTAGGGCTCACCCTCTCTGGCTGAACCTCATGTCGACCCACTCCTTAGGACATCAATCTAGTGGTTTTGGTTTCGCGACCTCCCTCTCGGCCAAGCCGAAAACACATGATTGGCTTTGTATTTGCAACTACAAACCCTTTAGATTAAACCACAACCACTGGGTGAAATCACCATTGAGATACATTGAACCTATCAACAAACAAGACCCAACAAGAATATCAACCCATATTTGTTAAATCACACCCCAAGAATGGGGGTTTTTAGCCACACATCAAGAAATAAGAAATTATACCGAACATGATAATGAAATCAATTAGGTATAAGAAATTAAACCTTGAATTAAGCAAAGGAAAGTGAATAGAGAAGGTCCACTTCCAACTAGGGGAAGAAGAACTCCTTTCTTCAAGTCTCCACAAAACCCTCTCCAAGCTTGAGATAAAAATACAAAAAAATACTGTGTCCTAATAATAATTTTTACTCTAAAATGTTCCACACTTAAGACTACAATTCTAACTAGTATTTATAGTTTTTACAGATTGTGCTGTAGAGGATTGTTCGGCGACATTAGTCGAGATCGCCGATGAACTCGGTGATTCACCTTTTGGTCAGCTTATCACCTTCAGTGTCTTTCCTTTAGCATCCTTGCATTCTGGATCATTGGGCGGTACGGTACTGCTTCACAAAACTAATCGGCGACTCACCGACTACTCCTTTCCTCGCCTTTTGATCCACTTCCTTCAAGGCTTCGCGTACTGGAATGAAGGGCGGTTCATGTCATTTCGATGACTCACCAAGTTGAACTCGGTGATCCGCAGGATTCCATTTCTTATTCTTTTCAACCCTATTTGCTCCGTTTTGCGCCTAAGTGTCCATGCTTCCACTAAAACTTTAAATACCTGAAACTTCAACATTTTAATCAGATATTGAGATAAAACAAGCATTCAAGGACACTATTTCTATTAAAATAAAGCCCTAAATGAGTCCAATTTGTGGACTCATCAGCAGTGTGCCCTAGAAAGGTGCCAAGCTGAGGCTCCCCTTCACGAGCCACTTCACGGATCGTGGTCATGACCAAAGGCCATGGGAAGGCTCGTGGGGTTGCCTTGGCCTTGTGGGAGTTGGAAGAAGTTGAGGGAGCTACCACCCCAAAGACCACAGGAACCACCACGAGCCGTGGTGCCCTAGACGGTCCGTACAAGTGGTCGTGAAGATCACTTAGGCTCAAGGGAGGCAAGGCTCTCAAGGCCTTGACACTGCCTCAAGACCACGACCATCACCACGACTCGTGGTCTTTACCACGAATCGTGGGAGGTCTCGTGGACTTCCCTTGGTCCCTTGAGGGCTTGGAAAGTTGGAGAGGCCCACTGGTCAAGGGGCCACGGGCACCACCACGAGCCGTGGTGCCCCTCACGACCCGTCAAAGTGGGCGTGGTCCCTGACGGGGCTGCATTAGTTGAAGACTTTTATGTAATTTCGTTTTAATTAATTAATTTGTAGGGTTGGTTTTAGTTGTTTTATATCATTAGTATTTATAGTTTTAAGTCTTAAAACAAGTCATTTACTCCTTATTTCCCCAAATCAAATCAAAGAGATCCTCCTTTCAAAAACTCTCTCTAGATGTTCCCAAAGAAGAAAAAGAAGAAGAAGAAGTGGGAGCTAGGGTTGTGGATTCAAGGAGTTTCTTCTTCAAATTTCTTGGGGAATCACAAGAAAGGTATGGTGATCCTTCATCTACGGGTATCTTTCACCCCTAGAGTCCATTCAAAAGTAAATTTCAAAGATTTCAAGTTTCTCAAAACCTAGTGTTTTACTCTAACTCATGGGTTCCTTCATCAAACATTTTCAAATGGTTATTAATGAAAAATTATGATTGGATTAGTGTTTAATTGATTGTTTATGAATAAAATACTCTAAGAACCCAATTCCTAAATTGTGCCTTTATGAAGTGGGTTTGGTGATTATGAAAGCATGTGAATAGAAATTGTCTAAATTGCTTTGGGTTATTGAATTGTATCATTATCCATGCCTTAATTATAGTAAATTGTTGGTGTGTTGGTGATTTGAGATTCATGGCCTTGAAGGAATAGTATGAGGAATTGATGTATTATCATGATATCTTGTATATGAATGTGAATTCAATGAAGTTAATGTGATCATGTTGTGAATGTAAATATGTTATTATTGAAAAGCTATTTCTTAGTTTGACACTCATGAATGTGATGATGGAATGTCAAGGGTTCTTCATGTAATGTATATCTTGAATTGGTAGGCTTATGCATCCTTTTCTTGTATAAATGAATGTATTTTTTATCGTTGAATCAAGGATCGGTAGGCTAATGGAACCCTTCCACACATGTTAATAATGAACCTTGGTATCGGTAGGCTTATGGCACCCTTACATTAATTATGTTAATGAACTTTGGGATCGATAGGCTTATGGTGCCCTTCCATGAATGTTAATAATGAACCTTGAATCGGTAGGCTTATGGCACCCTTTCATGAGGATTCAATGAGCTTTCCTAATGTACCTTGAATCAGTAGGCTTATAGCGCCATTTCATATGTTAATGAATGTACCTTGGGTCTGTAGGCCAATGGCACCCTCCCATGTGCAATAATGTTAAAGTAATGAAATACTCTATGGGAATGGAGGCTAAGCACCAAGTGGATTTGGTTAGCGGGAGACTCTCCCGATGTTTAGGTCGGGTTTCAATGATCATCTTCCTTATCTTATAAACTATGTGCCCACAAAGGTCTAGCTAGTGGATCCACCTAAGCAAAATGCACCTAGTTCTACCTTAGGCAACTAGGACACTACTTTTTGGTGTGGGGGTAGAACACCGAATTCCATGGTTAGCTCTCATGGTCTATGTCGGGTAATGCTTATTCCCATAATGTGAGATGTACATTATGGTTTCTTGAGAAGTTCTATTAAGTGTGGGTGGTAGTATGGGATGTCATCCATGCATTGCACGAGTAGGCTTTGAGTGGGTCATAGTGAGTTCTCTAATGTCTTAATGATTAATGTATGAAAGTGCTCTTAATGAAGCTAATGAAGAATGTTGACTTAAAGGCTTAATGTGGTAATATGCATGCTATACTTTGGTTGTATTACGAGTTATTTTCCCTTGTCATGACTTATGAAATGTTTATGGTCCTTATGTATGTGAATTGTGTAAAGATGGAAAGGATGAATGGTAAGTTCACTTTTGGTGGCCTTAATGTGGTACTTTAGTGTGGATGGTGGTATGGGACGCTATCCATACATTGCACAAGGTATAGCATGCGGATTACTTGAGGTGAAGGCCTAATGTGAAGGTAATGGTTTACATGTTGTTTATGTTCAAATGTGATGTAATGACTTGTATGATGATTATACTTGTATTTGATGTTTCTTATACTAATGTACATGATATTTCTAAAAAGTGGCATAATGCATGGTTTCTAGCCAAAATGTCCCTTTTAAAGCATGGTTTTGCATGGTCATCATACTTAGTACATTTTTGTGTGCTAACCCATATTTCTCTTATTTTACTACAAGTGTAGGCTATGGCAAGTGAGTTGCTTCTCTCTAGTTCAAGTGCTTAGATTGAGATCCTTCCAAGACCAAGTGGTATGTCCTCACAGATCGAGGACAAGTCCTTTTAGATGTTTCTTCTTTCATGTATTAGACATTTGTTAGTCTTTTGATTGTAAAGGGCCGTGACCCTACTTTTGTTTAAAGATATTGTTTAGATGGCCATGTGAGACTATAGACTTCCGCTGTGTTTTTAAATGAGTATTTTCGATTGTTTAAATTTAAATAAGTTTTAATTTCGCACTATTTCTATATATCGAATGTTAAGAATGATATGAGCCTTGTATGAGGCTCTTCAGTCTTGTACGCCGTGTCGCATCTAGGGGGTAGCCCCGGGTCGTGACAAAATGATCCCAAGGGGGGGATGTTGTAACACCCGGAAAACTAGTAGGTGAAACTAGTGCCTTACGTGAGAGTTTTTGAGTTAGATGTATGGGTTCGAATCATAAAATGGCTTACCATACTTAGAATGATGTATTTAGGGATTAAACGTCAAGGTATGACTCTCCAAGGACCAACCAAGGGTCCTTGAGGAGGACCCTAAAAGTTCACCCCAAAATTGCCTAAAAAGGGCCACCTACGGATGGTACCTACGGCCAGTAGGTGGACCCACGCCCCATGGTTGGGTGTCGTCGGTCAAGGGCCATGATGAGGAGCTGCAGACCATGAACAACGGACCTGCAGCACACCCTGTGGACCCACCCACGGTCCGTGGGGCTAGGTTGTGGGTCATGCCTATAGGCTGCCTCAATTCGGCCAAGGCTAGGGACTTTTAGGTAATTTCGTTTTTAGTTATTTTAATGTGGGGTCATTTTATATTGTTTTAATAGACATATATAAGACTTTTTAGGATATTAACTAACCCATTCACCTCAAAAATCCCAAGACCCCAAATCCATGACCAATTTTTACCCCAAACAAACTCTCTCTAGAAATCCAAGGAAGGAGAAGAAGAAAGGTGAATCTAGGTTTGAAGAATCAAGATTTTCTTCTCAAATTCATGGTAAATCTTCAATAAGGTATAGTAGCTTTTGATCTATGGGTAGCCGTCATCCATAGAGTCCCTCCAAAACCCTTAATTTCAAAACTAGAATACCCAAAAGTTAGGGTTTGACTTCAATCTCGTGGATTCCTTTAAATTCATTTTAAGTGATTCAATTATGTTTGTTTATGGTTATATTGGTGAGTTTATGTCATTTTAAGTAAAATTCCTCAAGAATCCATGAAATACCCTAATTTCTCAAATTGGATCTTAAAGTGTGGGTAATGATTGATATTAGTAGAATCTTATATAATCTTGAATATAATGAATTGACTACTCAAATTATGTTTTAATTGAGGAATTTCTATGGTTTTGATGTTGAATTTCCTCCAAGAACCCATGAACCCCCATGTCCCCAATTTGTGACTTTGTGATGTGGGTGAATTCTGGTGAGATGAATAATATGAGATTATGTTGTACTAGTTGAGTTATTTGAATCATATTATTATCCATGGTTAATGTAGTAACCCTAGATGTGGTTGGGTGAATGTAATACTTGATCCAAGGGGGGTAAAACATGGGAATCATGCCAAATTGTGGGCTTCGTGTATACATGATTTATGAACATGATTATATTCTAATTGTCGTGTTGATTGGATGATTATCCTCATGTACACACTTAGGTATGAATATCATACAATGTGAAAGGTTTGTCACATGTAGTGATTCTAGGGTTGGAAGACTAGTCTCACCTAATGAATCTAGGAGCTTTAGTATGAGTATATTGTATAGAGTGTCAAGACATTCTTCCATAATTATAAACTTAAGTCAAGACTTAATGTAAACTCAATGGGAATTAATGCTTAGCACTGAGTGGATATGAATATGAGATGGAAGCTTATACGATAGTTGAGTCCAACTTCCCCTTGAAAGCTTATACACTAGTTGAGTCCAGCTTTCCAAATGGGTTCCTTTTGCACTAGTTGAGTCCGGGTTCCCAAGGTAAGTATCTCATGAGATGGAAACCTTCTACCTTATTTGAGTTGGGATTTCTAGAATCAATCTCCTTTTCCCATAAACTATGTGCGCACATAGGTCTTTAGCTACTAGATCCACCTAAGCTAATAGTTTGGTTCTACCTTAGGCAAGTAGGATAACCCCTTTTCGGTGTGGGGTAGACACTGGATTCCATGATTAAGCTCTCATGGTCTATGTCGATTAAAGCTAATTCCCACAAGGTCAAGTCTAGAATGAACTATGGTTATTAAATAAGTTCTACTTAGTGTGGATGGGGGTATGGCACTTCATCCATGCATTGCACAAGTAGGATTTGAGAGTAGTTATGGTGTGTTCCTCTTTTGTCATGATGACTCATGTAATGAATGTGCTTGTGACTAAATGGCAATTTCATTTGATGTGAAAGCAACTTGTGAAGTTGTATGCTAACTTTGATTGTTGCTATGAATTGTTTTTCCTTGATGTGGTTGACTTAAAGTGAATATTTCCTTGTCTATGAGAAATAGGCTAAGGATGAGATTAAAAGAAGGTAAACATGAATGAGGATCTAAAGTGACTTGCTTGGTGTAGGTGGGATTATGAGATCTTATCCACACATTGCACAAGTTTGCCGTGAGGTGGCTCATGAAGTGTTTCTCTCATATTATGCTAAAACTGGGTGGTATTAACTATGTATATGTTCCTAATGGTATTTCTTATATTAACTAGTTGTGATTGTTGTCTACCATGTTGTAGTCTATGTCTTATCATGATGTCTCTTATGCTTATGACTTGTGTTTTCACACTACTTTCTAAATGATGGTTTAAACAAATAAAGTCCATGCATTCAACTAAAATGTCCCTTTTAGCATGTTTTCAAAGGTTTTTATGCATGGCTATCATACATAGTACATTTTGTGCTAACTCATATTTAATCTACATTTTTCACAAAGTGTAGGGTTTGGCGAAATCGACTTCCATCCTCGTGGCAAGGATTGTAGTAGATCAAGAAGAAGAAGAAGTTTGGTAAGTCCTCATAGCATTCGAGGGCTTGACCATTATGTCCTTTAAGCATTTCTTTTATGTTTTAGACTTTTGTAAGTCTGCGTCTCTAAGATTTATTCAAGTGTTAAAGATAGTTTGAGACATAGTGTTGTAGACTTCCGCTTGTTTTTATAATAGAATTAGATTGTATGGATAAAGTTTTAAATTTCTGCATCATTCCCTATTTTCTTATGTTATGATATGGTAAGAGGCTTGTATGAGGATCGTCGGAGTCTTGTACGCCGTGTTATGTCTAGGGGGTACTCCTGGGTCGTGACAAAAACTCACTCTTAAACCCCAGAATTCACATTAGGGTTCATCGGAGCTACCATCTCTTATTGAGTTAAGCCGTGACGGCTTGAGCCAACAATTGTATAGTAGACCTAAATTCCGCATGAGTCACATTCTCCCCTATAGGGTAAATTGGAGCTTGGTGTGGAACTTGGAGAGGAACCTCTTGCTCCACATTGCCTTCCTCATCTCTCCTAGCATTTGCCCTTGTATTAGCCATACCCTGAAAATCAACGTGCACGGATTAGAAGAAGGACCTACTAGAGCCAAACTATATGGCATGACTTAGAGAATGAAGAAGTAAAGTTTCCTAAACATCTAACAGCCTCATATTCATAAATGTGGCGCTCTTCACATTTATGAACAAGACTCTACTAGACGTGGTTTGAGACAATCCTAGAACCATTATAAACCTTGTGCTCTGATTACCAAGTTTGTCACGACCCAAGGGTACACCCTAGAAGTAACATGGCATACTTGACCCCGAAGGGGTCTCATACAAGCCCTTAGCATATCATAACATAAGATAATAGAAAAGTACAAAAAAATTCAAAACTTTATCCATACAATCGAAGTCTTTTATAAATGATGAGTCTGAGATTTCGACTCATTTAGGGTTTTGTTTATATAGGTTTAGTTCCCTCAAATGCTCAATTTGTGCCATGAACTAATGAAAAAACCTTGATTTTCAGGTATATGGATTGAGGAACAAAGCAAGGACATTAATAGTCAAAAAGGACAACACAAGCTGAAAAAGAGAGAGAAAAACAAGCTTGACAATCGCCAAGAGAACTCAGCGATTCGCCAAGTTACCCCTGAATCACCTAAATTTATTGAAGACTGAGCTTGAAACAGGAAGAACTTAGGTGAACCGCATTCCCTATCGGCGATCTGCCGATTGTATCGGCGAAGAACGACCATATCGATGAAAGTGCTGATTCAGACCAAGGTGAATTCAAATTGGCGAGCTAAAAGACTAAAGGGCACATCGCGAAAACGATCAGCGACTCCAATCTAGATTGCCAAAAATTATAGTGTGTGAATGAGGAAAATATAAAGAAAGAAGGCGAGAGGGAAGGACGGTCGGCGAAGCCCGACTTTCCTCGCTGATTGACCCCAAAAGGGCGCACCTCAGATTAGGCATTCAGAAATTGTGAGGAACAAAAGAAAGAGAGCAAAACACTACTATTGTTGATTTTGAGTAATTTTAGCAAGAATTTGCAATTGGGTATTGTAATAGAGAAGATATTATACATTTTAGACTTTCGATTTTCAAATACCCAGCTATGGAGCATGCGGTAGGTATCGAATTTCATCCTTTTACGATGATTAGTTAAAACCCCAATCTTGGGGATTTGACAATGTAACTAGTTCCTACATTTGACTTAATGGGTGTTAGTAATTATAGACTTATGGTGTTAATTTGAAATGGGTGTGAGTTATTACTATGGTTTAACACCTATATTGTATGTTTAGTGCAATATACCTCAGGGTTTTATGCTTGCTTATGTCACGACCCGAGAGCACCCCCTAGTCGTAACATGGCGTACTCGACCTCTCGGAGGTCTTATACAAGCACTTAGCATATCATGAACATTAAAGAATATGGAAATAGCAGAAAATTTGAAACTTTTCTTTACAGTCGAAGTCTTCATAAAATAAGAGAGAGTCTATGACACTATGTCTCAAACCGTCTATAACTTTTAGAATAACAAACTCTTTAATATAAACTTAGGGACACGGCACTTACATAAAAGTCAAAAGACATAAAGTAAAGACATAATGGCATAAGTGTACGAGGTAGGTTCATCCTCAAATCTATGAGGACTCCCCAAGTCTTCATTCCCAAGCTCCTTAGAAATCTAACTTCCAAGCATAAGACATCACATCACCAAACCCTACACTTTGTAAAAATGTAGAAGAAATATGGGTTAGTACAACACACGTACTAAGTATGGAAGCCATGCAAGTAAAACCATTAAGACATGCTTAAAGGGACATTTAGTTGAAACCATGATTTATGCACTTTTGAACACCATTCTTTAGAAGAGTTGAAGAACATAAGTCATTAAGAACTAACATATAGTTTATCAAACACAAGGGTACAACATCAACAAAGCATAGTCTCCAAACATAGTCATAATGCATATATCACTCATTACAAGAAGTAATACTCATGCATAGTCAATATCAAGGTCATTGCATCATGAAAGAGTAATCACATAAGTAACCCTAGGTTCTACTTGTGAAATGCATAGGTAGGGTCCATAGTCCTACCTACATTAAGTATTACCTTTGGATCACCATGCTCATACTTATCATACATTAGTCTTATCCATAGGTCATATACATTGTAAGGTGACATTCACAAACATTAGTTCATATCAAGAAAAGTCAATCATTAACATAATACAATTAAAGCATGCATTATTCATAATCTTCACAATAAGATAGAACAACACCATTAAGGGATAGTTCATGCAACATGTTCATATCATACATCTTAGTCAAAATTCAAATAGTCCATATCATAGGTAAACCATCTTCATAACTCCTTCATGAACTCACTTGTGCAATGTACACATGGAGGTCCATACCCCCACATATACTAAGCTAATTCATAAAGAAGTCATAAGGGAAGTTCACATGCATAATCACCATTCATATCTTACAATAAGTGAAGCCAACCTTAACATGCTTTTCATCTTTTAACATCACTCCATAAGACACCCCTCATAACCCCCTTCTCAAGCCTACTAGTGTAATTTACATATGAAGTCCCTTACCCCCCATATATACTAACTAAAGCCATCAAGAAGACACAAGTGTAGTCACATACATAAACATTATCATAATAAGTGAAATCAACCTTAGCATCATTCATAACTTGCCATTCATGAAGAACTCACACAAGAACTCCTCTCAAGACCCACTTGTGCAATGTATAGGTAAAGTCTCATACCCTCACCTATACTAAGTAGTATCCCTCAAGTAGTCCTAGTTAGAGTTCATAAGTCATTTACATAAGTCATATTCATACTTTAGATCATCTTCTTAAAACATAGGGATATTAGCAATAACCGACATAGACCATGTGAGCTTCATGGAATCCGGTGTTCTACTCCCACACTGAAAAGAGAGTGTTTTACTTGCCAAGGTAGAACTAACATAATAGCATCTAGGTGGATCCGCTAGATAATACCTATGTGGGCAAACATAGTTATGGAACAAGGAGATTGCTACTAGAAACCCGGACTTGCTAAACGTAAAAGGTTTCCATCTCATGAGACAACATATATATATCGGGAACCCAGACTTGCTAAACGTAGAAGGAACATATGGGAAGCCGGACTTGCTAAACGTAAAAGCCTCCATCTAATTTTCATGCTCATTCGGTGCTAAGCACAACTCCCTTTAAGCAACATTAAGACTTTACTTTAGTTCATAGTTTATAGGAGAATGAACCTAGGCATTCATCCCAAACTACATTATATTAGCTCAACGATTCATTAGGTGAGAAGAGCCTTTCAACCTTAGAATCAACAATATGTGAGAAAGCCTTTCACATTACATGCATTAAGTGTTTATGAGAATAGCTATACATTCATCAAATAACATAATTATCATCATAGGATATCATGCATGTTCATATCATATCATAACATACATATTCATATCATATCATAACATACATATTCATATCATAGCGTACTTGATTATAATTAGGGTTGTAGGGAAGAGGAGTCATGATTCAATGCCACAATTCATAAATCAAGTAAGGACCTCCACCATAAGTGGATCAACTATTCAATATAAGAACACTCATCATATTGAGAACCCTCATTCATAGCCTTCAAGGCTTTCTTCAAGATTCAACCCTAATTTATTGATATACATACATCATATAGGTTAACATCATAATAAAATAATGAATTACATGTAAACATACTAGATTCTCAACCTTTATTCATCATTCAAAACATACTAGGGTTTAGATTTGAGAAAGAAGGGGAAACATGGGTCTCATGGGGGATTCTTCAAAAATCACCAACACTTCATGAATTCATCCATAATTTTTCATATATCATCAATCAAAATCAGTTTATAACAACAATTCAGCATTTAGAAAGAAGACCCACGTTTTTGGATTGAAATCTACAATTTGGGGGATTTTGAAAACCATCTTTGGAAGGACCTCTTGGGGAAAGGGATCCCAAGAGTGAAGAGCAACCATACCTTAGTTAAACCCTATGAATTTCGTGTGAAACCTCCCATCTACAAGCCCTTGCTAAGCTCCTTCCAATTTCTTCAATGGAGTCTTGAGTTGAGAGAGCTTTGAGAGAGAGAATTTTGGGAGGGAAAAGAACTGGGTTATGTTTTGGGGTCTTGACTTGTGGTGAATTAATGGATTAGTTTAGGGTCCTATAAGCTTATATAGTCCATTAATTAACCACCTAACAGACCTCCCTTAACCCCCTCTTAATTAACTAACTAAAACACTAACCCTCAACTTAAGTAAAAACTGTCAAATCAGTTCCCATCCACGGCTAGCATTCCACGGACTGTTGGTCAGTCCACTGGCCGTGGTTGGCTTCCGTGGTTTGGGACTGTGGCTCTAAATGCTGCAGGACCCTAAGAAAACTATGTGTGGACTCACGAGGTCCATCCACGGACCGTGGTTTGGTCCATGGGGTGTGGAATGGCTCCGTGGATCACCACCAAGGTGAGGAAGCAAAACTGCCAAGGCAGCATAGGGGGACTGTTTAGGGGCTTGGTTCTAAGTGATTTCATGACTTAGCTTAGGGTCTTGCTAGCCTATTAAGGTTATTAATCAACTAACTAACCAACCACATAAGCACTTAATTAATTAACCAACTTAACTCCAAATCACCAACCTACAACTAGAGGGCTGGAAATTGGCAGCACCTACAGAACCCCTATCCATGAACCGTTGGTGGGTTCACGTGGTGTGGACTGCCTTCGTGGCTTGTGACTGGGGCCACCCTGTTGTTGGGAACCAATTCATGTTGCAGGCCTGATCCACGACCTTACACCATGGGGCGTGGATCAATTGACGCCTCGTCAATGGCCTTCGTGGGTCAAGCTGTTTTTGACAGCTTTTGGCCAAAGGTTGGGTCCTCCTCAAGGACCCCTTGGGTTGGCCTTGGGGGGTCGTACCCAGTCGTTTGGACCCTAAACATGTCCATATATGAATAAGAGTCTCTCCTATGGGTTTTACACCTCAAACAACACACCAAACACCACGACAAGACACTAGCACCCACACTAGCACCAAACACTAGTTTCCGGACGTCATGGTCGTTTCTTGACGTTTGACCTCTAAAGTCACCAAACTAACTTCAATAGCCATTTTTCATCATTTAAAAATGTTTCCAACAATAAACTAACATGTGAGGCTCTAGATCAACCTACTAGATTCAGTCAAGCCTTAGTTAGGTCTTCCTAGTTTCATACGGGGTGTAACAGCTTGAGAGAGAAGTGTAGACCTAAGGTAGTAACTTGGCATTCATAACTAGTGGGTCATGACAGTTTCATTTTGAGAAAGTGAAACTCAAGATTCATCATTTGTATCTAGCTTGAGAGAGTAGATTTTATGAGATTGTGGGCTGGTCTTCTTATGGAGTGCATTGAGGTTTGAAAGAACTCAGTGGAAATAAGGTAATTGTTCGGGAGAAAAGTGTATTACCTAAAGTCCATCCTACCCAAGACAAATTAACATTGTTGGTTAGTGATTTTCACCCGTTGAGTTGAACTTCACAGTTGGTTAGTCAATCCCTCAAGCATTGTCTCCTTATTTGATTATTCCTTGTTGAGTGTTGAAGTGGTTTTGTAGTCTAAAAACTGCTCGCTTGAAATAGTGACTACGTGTTGGAGTTTGGTTCATAGCTTCCTAAAACTTTTATTCCTTCAGCTGTAAAAGTCACTGTTATAACTTCATAGTCGAATTCAAAATAGAACTACTCTCTATGGGATCGACCCCAACTCATTTAGTTGGGTTTTATATTGATTTACGATCATTAAACACCTAGTATTCGATGAGGTGTGCTTAAAATGTTAAATCAAAATGGCGTCGTTGCCGGGGAGTAGCGTTGTTTAGAGTTCCTTTATCGAAGTTTAACTTGTGAATTTGTTGGCAGTAGTTGAATCGATTCAAATTGTATTGTGTTTGTGTTAGTTGTGCTGAGCAGAAAAGAGAATAAGTGAGGCAGAGATGAATGGTAGCCAAGCAGGTCACCAAGATGATATTGATGATGTTAATAGTGTGCACAACCCAATGCAATTGGGTGGAACTGGTGCAATCTGCCTACCGTTAGCCAAAAAAGATGATATATTTGATGTCACGAGCACAATTCTTCATCTCCTTCAAATGGAGAGACTCTATGGATGGTTGACTCATGAAGACCCACATGAGCATATGAGGAATTTTATAGATGTTTGCAGCCCTTTTTCATTCAAGAACGTGTCTCAAGAATCAATCTGGCTCAGGTTACCACGACATTCAATGCAAGGTTATTTCCCCCGTCGAGGATGATGAAACTCAGAGATAACATTCAAGGCTTCAAGCGATTAGAGGGTGAACTCATCTATGAAACGTGACTGAGGTTTAAGAAACTCCTACTTAAATGCCCAACTCATGGGGACTACCAAACAATTTGCTGCTCCAATACTTCTACCGGAGTCTTGATTCGGTAAATAAATGAGTGGCTGATCAATTTGTCCGAGGGGGAATAATGTTGCAATTGTTTGAGGTGGCTTCAGTTCTTCTTTACAACATGACGAAAATAAATCAAGCTTGGTACACTCGAGAAGATCATGTTTCTCCCTTTTTCTTCAGAATGACTCAAGAACAACTTGATAATGAAAGAGAAAGGGATGAGAACATCAAGGCATTACCGCTAAAAACTGCTTATTTTCATAAGCACTTTTCTAAAATAGCTTTTCAGAAAAGTGCTTCTAAGAAAAAACAATTTGTATTTGGCTAATTCATTTGAAAAGTTTTTTTAAAAGCAAATTGTGTATGAGTAACTTTTTAAAAAAAAGTGCTTTTGAGAGTCAAATTACCATTAAGGGCAAGTATGAATGTACTTTTAATATTTAGATTATTTCATAGAGAAAAACTAGTTTAAACATCTATTACAAGAAATAAATTAAATTTTATTTTTATTAAATTATAATGTTCATGTTCCATTTTTCAATCAATATTATACATTTTTTGAAGGGTTGAAATCTTTATTTGTTGTTTTTTTTTCTTTTTTTCTAATCCTACAGAAATATTGTTGTTACATTCTTCTTGTTTTTTAATTTTGTAAAATAATGCATAAAATAATAAATAAAATAATAGTACGTGAATGTAAAATAAAATATAAAGTTTATTATCTAAAAATAAAAAAAAATTATTAAATGGAACTTAACCAACCATATGAGTTATGTTAATTAATTAATAAGAGATATATAAGTGTCTATATATATATATAGATATATATATGTAACACCCTGGA
The DNA here is from genome assembly GCA_029582645.1 of Solanum megistacrolobum. Taxonomy (NCBI): domain Eukaryota; kingdom Viridiplantae; phylum Streptophyta; class Magnoliopsida; order Solanales; family Solanaceae; genus Solanum; species Solanum megistacrolobum. The sequence continues at coordinate 28,032 of JAJOON010026963.1, forward strand.
AATTCTATGACTTAAGTTAGAGCCTCACCTTATGAATAATGACTTAAAAATAGTTAAAATGATGTTTCTAAACCTAAATAAATGCAATTAACTTGGTTTGGAAGAGTAAAAGTCTAAACGTCAAGAAACGACCACGACGTCCGGAAACTAGAGAAGAATGTGTTCTAGTGTGTCCTTAGGTTTTGGGCAGGTTTGGGAGTGTCGTATGATGGTATAATCTTGTAAAAAGGTTTAAATTAGGTAAATATATGTTTATAGGGTCAAAACGTTCGAATACGACTCCCCGGGGCCACCCTAAGGGACCCCGAGGAGGACCCCAACCTTGGCCAAACAAGCTGCCAAGGCAGCTTGCAAATTGCACTTGGAGGGAATAGGTCCGCGTCGCGGACTAGCAACCCCAAGGAGCAAAAATTTAGTTCGCGACACGGTCGTGTCACGGACTCTACTGTCTCAAAATTTAATTACAAATATCTTCAGGGAACAGCTCCGCATCGCGGACTTGTTCCGCGACGAAAATGTAGAAATTCAGAAATCAATTTTTACTTCATTAAAGAGTCCAACTAATGAGGGGTATTTAGGGTACTTTAGGGGACGTGTATATAATGATTTTTAAGTCAATTTACCTCACTTTTATCACTCAAAAACAAAACCCCAAAGATCAAAACCTAAAGTTCCTCATTCTCTCTACTCTCTCTCTTCTCAAGAACTCCATTAAAGAAGATTGGAGCTTCAAGAAGAAGACCAACTCTCCAAGATTTCAACTTGGATTTTCATGGTTAATTTGTCACTAAGGTATGGTTTCTTATCACTCTTGGGATTCCTTTCCCCAAGAGGCCCCTTCAAGATGAATTTCAAAATCTCCAACTTCTAGGTTTCAATCCAAAAACGTGGGTCTTCTTTCTAAAGTGAAATTGGTGTTATAAACTGACTTTGATTGATGTTATATTAACAATTATGGATGAATTTATGTTGTATTGGTGGTTTATTGAAGAATTCCCCATGAGACCCATGTTTCTCCTTCTTTTCCTAATTCTAACCCTAGTTTGTGTTGGATATTGATTGAAGGCTATGAATTGAATGTGATGTTATGTAATTCATGTTTGTATGATGATTCT